>JAGDQP010049951.1:1418-11429 GCA_022664845.1 Lepisma saccharinum | reverse complement strand
CAAACACAAACAAAGTTACTCTCACGACTTAAGCCATGGTTTAATCACTTTTCCATTGGTCAATTAGGGATCACAATCCCCATTTATTGAGAATATGTTCCATTTCTATGAAAGCAAGCGCAGCATTTGACATGTTGTTACGATAAGAAAACAGTAATGCTGCTGAAGTGTTTGGCTGTCGCCATCTTGCTTGCTTTCATAGAAATGAATGGGAATTCTCAATTGACAAATAGGAAATTATTAAACCATGGGATAAGACGTGCAAGTAACTTAGTTAGTTTTGGGGATTCAACAACATATATTTGAACCCATTCGCTGTTTAAATCTACATTGTAGTTATTTCATTCTAATGTTGTTCACAAAATATCGTTTGCATCTAGTGCATTTTGTGTCTGACGTTTTAGCCAAGTCGGGAAGATGCTCGACTTCTAACTGAGCAACTCATGTTCAAATCGCACTGCAGCTGTGACTTTTTTTTTCACAGTACCGAAATCAACACCGTGTGTTGTGTTGATTTAACACACAAAAGTGGTAGTCACGCTGGGACACCGTATTGTGTTGAATTAACACAGCTATTTTTTGCAGTGTAATGCAAATATATTGGTTCTAATATTTATATGTACTCTGATAGTTCATTTTGGGACGGTTTCTCTAAAATAGGAAGCTTAGCGAGACCAAGAGGTCTAACATACCTGAAATAATAGCGAAATGACTACATTTTAGTGTAACCATGTTTCTATAACGATGGGCAGATTAGTGAATGCGCGAGTTCTATTCAAATCCAGGCAAATGGTGTTAGAGTGTCCCCCTAGTCTTTGTCAGACGCACAAATATACACAACTTAAGAGTATTTTCTGTATTCGTAAATGAAATAGCAGGAGATAGATAAGATGTATGAATTTCTTTAGTAGATCAGTCTCTTGTAGAGTAACTTGTAGGCCTAGACTGGCTTAGCATAGCCCAGACTGGTAGAATAACTTCATCGTAAGTAGCTTGGAGTATACTTGACACTCAGAATAACAATACTGAAGAAGAGGAGATGACGTATTGGCAGGTCGGTCTTATACTAATTTCTGTCGTTGCTACAAGGCTGAATACGTAGGAGCAAGGTGCTGTTAAGATGTTCTTTCTGACCTAGGATCTCGGAGAATTTTGTTCTTGGTCGAGGGTGAACATTCTGTTCCTAGCGTAAGAGTATGGTTATTTGCTCTGAATAGTTTTTCTTTTGACGTCATGAATTTCATAACCAATATGCAAACCTGCGCATCCTTACCCAAACATGGTGACGAGATTAATTCTCATTTTTCAACACAAATGACATTTGAATATTTTAACTACTTTCATTGCTAAAGGGGCTCACATTAGCAAACATATATATAAAATTAGGAAGGGAAAATTAGGCTCAAAAGGGAAATTTTGAACCTTCAGAAGGGAAAATTTTGGCAATACTATCCTTAGCTCACCGGAGTTATTCAATACTACAAGCTAGTTGGGAACAAACAAAAAAAATGCTCTAGCGACAACATTATGAACTAGTTTTGCGAAAGGAATTGCTATGCTATGCTAGTATTCACGTAAGATCTTGACTTCACTTTAGATCTTCAATATAGTAAATATCTCAAATCCTCCATTTTATATTTCAGTTTATGTGCGTTGTGAATACGTTTCATCCGACTAGGAAAATTTGAATATGTTTAATCAATATGAAACTAACTGTGACTTTGAATTGATATCAGGTCAGCCTAATATTTGATTATAAAGTTTTGACATTTTTCATTTTCCTAAAAATCTTTTTTCTCTCTAAAATATAACATTTTCTACTTGGGTACATAGTTTCTGTGCACCAGTTTGTTGATTATGGAACTTTCTCCTGTGTTATCGATCCTACACATACTCTCACACTCATTTCAAATGAAAACAACCTCTTCATTCTGTTCACCTCTACCTTTTATTTATATTTGTTTCTATTTCTTTCTCTGTACACATATCCCTAATTAGATCCCTTTATTTCTATCCCATGTAGCACACAAATATAAACAGTGAAACATCAGTATTACAAAAACAAGCTCAAATGTATTATTCAAAACATAGGCCTATAAAGGTATGCTTGTGTTTGTGAATCTCCTTTTGTTGTTTGCCATTGTATAAACAAAATATACAGCCATTCTCTTCTTTGTTTAAACAGATAATTTACAAGTAAAAACTTCTATAACACATGTATGGTACTAATTTGAATTTGAATTTATTAATGAGCTTTAGGCATCTATGGCTCAGGTCAAGATAGAGAAGGGGAAAGAAGTCAGCAAGGTCCAAAGTTGAAGCTACATGCCGGTCTGGTGTGAGTGAGTAAAAACCTCATTCAGGATAGTATCGAACCCAGGACCTTTCGAATAAAAGGCCAACGTTCTACCAACTGCTCTACGATCGTGTGCTGATAGTTATGTGATCAAATTATTGTTGCAAAAGACACTGCAAATTCTAAGCGAGACTGGAAGACACGTGGTATAAATATTTCTAAAGGAATTGAAATTTTATTGTTTGGTAGAACTATATATATAAGAAATCCAAATGCTCTACCTACATATTTTCCCTCTTTCACGTAGACTTGAACGGAATTGTTGATTCCTAAAACTTAGGCACTAAAGACTAATGCATGTTTGGGTCAGTTATACAGCTGTTCATTTATACGGGCCATGAATGATACCTTAATAGGGGATGATATACTGTATATGTAGCAGAAAATAATACCAATGCACTAGCCGAACGACAGTGAAATGGTGTGATGATTAGAGCTTGTCTCTTCCGAGTTGATGACTAATATCGACATCAGTGAGAAAAACGTTAACGGCAGCTTGTAGTGTCGAGTTTATTGTTTGCTATGGAATAACAAGTTGCAAGAAAGGCAGTGTCATCTGCATTGGTATGACCTTATTTATATCCAGTGGTAGTGTAAGGATGTGTGCAACGTACATATTGTAAAGTAACAGAGAAAGAACTGATCCTTGAGGTACTCCTCAAAGTAACATGTTTGGGTCAGAGTTCTTAGTGATGTAAGTAAGGAAAGTACACACCAAAAATGTCGGTGGTAATCTAACACAATTGTAACACAGGGCACTGGGTCGAGGACTATTAACAAGTTCGTGCGTTACATCAACACAGATGGTCAGGTGTACGCGTGTACCAGTTATCTCGTGTGAGCGGTGTGAAATTTGTCTTCATCTGTGGTTAAAGAAGAGTCGTTGGATATTAAGGGATTCTTTTGCAATTTAGTGATGAATTGATTAAACTGTTTCCTGAACTTGGTTAGGTATGTGATGGCAGGCAGGTGGTATGTGATGGCGTTAAAATCGAACGTTGTCTTTGTTATGAATTTAGATCGTTTATAACCACTAGCATCCGCTCGACAATGCTGAACCAGGACTTCTGGATATCAAATTTCTAGTACACGGAGTAAATAGGCGGCGTGATGTAAGTATGATGGGTAAATATCGTTGTGGTGAAGGAGGCTTATAAGAGTTTCATTGATGGAGAATATTGCTTTTGGTAACAGTATTTAGAACAGAAACAAAATGCTCTATCAAATCATGTAATTCTTGTTCTTTTCCTGGATTTAAAGAGTCAGTTCTTGTTTCTCCACAACTGCAGTTGTTTCGTACCAATTTTGTTTGTTTTGTGCTTGGAGTAGCGTATTATTACTTGTTAACCGTGCCATCATAAGGAATGAATTAGAGAATTGAAATATATAATGGGGATAAGCGAAAACATCTTTATTGCGAACAAAACAAGTTTTTTTCTCTGGGGACAACTATATAAATACAACACTATTTGTGTTTCATATTTGATTATGTTATGAACAGGTTGGCTGTTACTTAACCCATTCCGCATGTTATGTGAAATATGACAAAATATAACAAACTGAAAATCAACGAATTGACAGTTTTGTCGCTCGCACCATCATATATTCCAACTCTTTTAATTCCATGTGCTCCATTCCCGAAGAATCAAGAAACAATTCCAACTTCGTTGACACAAACTCGTCTCTTTACCACACCACTTTTAACTGTACATTTTTACCCGATTAGCAGTTGCTTTATGTATAACGTAAACCCTGATACATTGCACAGTGGCGATACACTGTAGCCAGGGGACGAGATTGTTGATTGTACCACTTATATACCCTCAATGGGGCAAGATACAACTTCTCCTTGCTTACCATTCTACTAATTGTAGTTTGTTTTGTAAACTCTTCAACTTCTAGCCTTTCTCTTCGATTTTATAAAAGCCTTCGACCTCTCCACTCAATATCTATCTTCTTTAACTCTTCAATCAGAAGTTATCTTTAAAACGAAACGACTAAAAAGAAAGAATATGTATTGCAAATCTATCATTCCGAATACTAGAACACAGGTTCATTTAGCCTTGAAATAAACCGTTGGATGTTTGCACTTTTTTACCTTTCATTCGCACGAAAATGTTAATTCCATGAAACTTTGTTCAACAAATCATCGAGAAAGTTGACACTGAACGGTTTTGTCAAACTTTAATCAACCTTGAAGAACACGGAAATCTATGGAAGGTTTCATTTCGGTTGGAGAAACAAATTCTTTAAGTTAATCCTTTGGGCTCGGATGTAGAACACTGCTTGACAACGAGAATTTCCTTTACTGCACGAATGTCGAGCATTGTTGTCATAACATTCTTTTACTTCATTGATAACTCGGCTGTCGAAATTATACCGCTGCGTGACTGGAAAGTGTTTCTTTTAGTTTCACTATGCTTCATCATGTTATTATAAAGTTGAAAATGTCATCTAGAGTCAATTCTATGTATTGATAACCTTCCACAACTGTAAAGGGAATGGAGGTACAAGATGTGTTTCCACGTACTTCTCGTGACAGTTTGTCAAGTGATGATTGGGATTGTACAGATGAACACGACAATGAATATTTAAACTTGTTTATTGAACAGAAAAAAAAAATCAATATATTGAATATATGAGAGGAGATATTTTCTGTTCCTGAAAGTTTCTATAGAATACTTCTGCTAACATACCGCAGTGTATTGAAGAACAACACAACGCTAGTACCTTATGTCAAATATCATCGTCAGTTTGTAAGATGAAGATAAAATGAATTTTATTGGTGGTAACAGCGCTATGGTCGTCATCTTGTAGAGCAACTTTGTAGGTCAAATTAGGAATCAAAGGAAAACAAAGAGAGTAGGAACTACCGCAAGTGAAGCAGTGTTGACAGCAAACGTATTTATTCACTTACCATTTCCCTGGGAGAAAAATGTATAATGTGTGGTAGGCAGTGACAGAAAAAGGAATTGAACAAGAAAAGAAACTGTTTTCTATTACAAGACATGTTCGAATCAGTTATTATTATGTCCAGTAGAACATTGAACGTTAGAAACCACTAGTGCTACTAGTTTTGTTACGTAACCTTACACACATTTGACATGATATACAATATATAATATGATGTTTAGTATTACTGCCTAGTGTCTATAAGGTTCATCAAGTCTTATAATTTACCCTGTACGTAGTAAGGTACTCTTTATTATTAGATACTTGTAACCCTAAAATGTTGCTAGCAACGTATCCATGCTGGATAGCAACCAAAATATTTTCACTCACACTCAAAATTTTAGTATCACTCAAGAACTTTATTGGTACGTCAAAGAACCAATAAAACAATGATTTATCATTTCAAAATGAATAACTGCTACTTGACTGATCTTATACATGGTATAAAAAGATGTGTTATTTCCATATCAGTCATGTGTGCATAGTGACCTAATTTTATGACTGAATGTGTGTGTGTTTGATACAGAGATGAAATGAGAGAAGCAGTTCTTTTTCCCCCTTTCTCATCAGCAAAGACCATCATTTCGCAACACCCAGGAGCAAAACAAGCTACCTAACCTAGAAGCTACAATTAATGCTGTTAGGCCAATATAGAATCCTCCTTCCAAGCAAGGAAGGGAGCGGGTAGTTTATGAGAGAGTTGATTCCACATACAAAATGTACTTTATGAAGTTAATGTGGCATGAACACTAGCTTTGCAAGCCAATCTGTTAAAAACTTTGAGAGCCAGTTGAAAATTACCATCAAGTTTCAAACAACATACCTCTCTCGCTACCCGTTGTTCATTTTTTTTTTTTTTTTTTGCGGTTCTTTTCTTGCTTGTGTTTCTTCCCCTCCTCCAACATACACGTAAACTTCTCTCTCACTGCTTTCACACATTGAGGTTCTCATATTCCAACAGAATTAATTTCTACAGTCCGTTTATTTTCACAAGCTCCAATTGCTTTGACGTTTACAAATCGAGCACTTTCCAGAGAGGAACTAACACGAATATTATTATATAATTAAGTCGCATTCTGTTCTTTTTTTTAAAAAATAGCAGGTTTAAAAGAAGTTGTTAATTTTCTTTTCACAAAAGAATACGTAATATTGTGCTTCTCTCAGCTCAAAAATTTCGTAATTAGTTTAAAATCTAATCTGTTTATATGAGTATTATAATCTGTATTCCATTTCAAACCTTGAATATGTGCATACATGTGTGAGCTAATGTATGTCTGTGTGTGTGTGTGCGCGCGTGTGGAAGGGTGTAATTATACCTTTGTGATACTGCTCTTGATGTAACAGCTCTTCTGGAATTGGAGACCAGTGATATAGAGTTATATTTCATTAGTAATCTAGGTTACAGCTTTGATGTAGAGAACACAAAATCACTCGTGCGCTAATTCATACATTATACAGGGTGTTTGTATAGTCTGTTCCCTCCACTCTCAAACACACATATACTGTAGTTTCGAAATATGCTAAAACACGTCCTCAATTATTTTGTAGAGCTTACAATTTTCAGCTAAAAAGAAATTCAACACCTGGCCCCGCGGAGATGGTACTAAGAGGAACTTCAAAGTTTCAAATAATAAAGGAGGTCGAATGATTTGAAATATGTTATTAAAAGGAGAAGCTTGAAGTAGCTCCGTAGTTGATATGCTACTCATATCCAAAATGTTGGTGGATCAAAAGCTCTAAAACGAGCTTGGAATTTTATTTATGGTCTTTCGGGATCCTAGGCCGGGATATGGTGTAGAAGATGCTGTTGTAAGGTAGTCGACCAGGGCCTAGTTTTGTAAGTACCAACCCGGCATTTTTTTGGTGTGACTGGGGGAAACCCCTGGAAAAGCCAGCTTGAAAACAACTCTCTGCTTCTATTTTTTACAGCTATCTTTTGACTCTATTATTGATGTTGGGCTTTATTCCTCGTACAGAGTTCTATTATCACCACCTGAAACCTGGTATATTAGTAGAACGTTTTGGCAAATAGTGTACACACACTAAACTCAAATAGTGAAACTCTACTAGGCTTAACAGGAATGTCTCATCTTTTGAGAGGGGGAAAGAGGGACCAGTATTTTAGACTGGACTTCCATCGGAGAAAAGATGAGAATTTTCCGCTCGAAGAAAGATGAGATCTATGGTACTTCATTTCGATGGAAACGTAAGCATAATATTTTTAGGTGAATTTTTATCCATTCTGATAAAGTTTTCATCTTTTGAACACTAAAACGCCGCAATAAAATGTTGAAAATGTAAAAAGATTCAAAAGGGAGTATTTATTCATACTTACTTACGTTATGTCTTACGGAACTTGCAAGTTCATCGCTGGAGTAACAAACGTTTTCATAGGATTCTATCATGAGCAAGAATATGCCAGTTTTCATCGCAAGCACCTGCTTCTCGAAGATCCCTTCTAATATTATCCTCCCAACGTCGTCTCGGTCTTCCCAACGGTCTCTTTCCCTCTGGATTACCAACCACGATGGAATATAATCGGGTAAGTGCGCTTTTGTGGCACATTCTGTTCTGACCGGCGTTGTTGTGTCGCGCTCTGTTCTAGGAGCGCTGTTCTATCATGTAATATCGTATCATAATCAGTAACCTATAGAAAAGCCAACATAGCCCCGTCAACACTGGCGATTGAGTTTATAGTAGGCATGGCAGTTTTTTTTTATATATATATAATTTAAGATACAAAGAATCACAGTCCGTATTTTCTTCCTTTTGCTCAACAAAGGATAAAAGCTGACATCGAAAATAATTCTACCATCCTTTTTTCAGTTTCTTAAAACAACAAACCATACTTTCCCCTTTATGCTGTGGTGTAATGAAATTCTGAAATTGTGCAATGGGGCGCAAAATGTTTTGCCTAGAGAAGAAGTCTATGAAATGTCACAAACAAGCTAGATCGTGGAATCACTAAAAATAAATCAATAATTGAGGTGTCAATGATATTCCCTTCAAAATGCTTTTACCTTTTAATAGCAATGTGGAAAAAGAATCGCTTACAATTTTCGACAACCACAAAAAGGAACATAATACAATCAATCAGATCTTGGACGAAAATAAATTGTCGCTTTAAATAAATACCAATACATATATCAATGTAATTTTCCTTAAAGCAATGCCTTTAAAAATTAAAAGCGAAGTATTTCGTTGTAAAGACGGATGCATTTTAAAATAAAGTACTACTTTTTATGTGTACAGCATTAGACTCAGAGATACTTTTTCGGTACACATATCACTTACGGTATGTATAATACATGTTGACAATTGGGGAGGGACAATTATTATTTTTTACAAATATTTAGGAGAGTAGCTAATCCCCTCGTTTTCTTAAGTCGCGCCTGTAAGCCTATATGTGTGTGGAGAAAGACAACTATGCAATTTACCGGATTAATGAAAGAGTACTCTCTACTCGAATATCTTCGCAAACTAAAATATACGATTGGTTTTAAACGTACGTTTCGAAAATAAACATTATGTTCTGTAATTCACTTCAGTGTTCAATTCCTTATTGAGATGGAGATTCTTTGTAAATGGGATCGATACGAAACAGACAATTATTGAAACCAGACAATACACAGGTAATGGCTGTAACTATACGTAATGCTGGAGTACTGGTTGAATCCGGATAATACCCGAGTACATGGTGGGCTCGGGTAATACCTGACTTGGTGAATGACTAGGTACAAGATGGAGTCTGGGAATGGCCAATTACATGATGGACTTGGGGAAACCCCGGGACAAGATGGAACTGGGTAATATACGGGTACAACGTGAAACTGGGTATCCGGTCGGTTCCTACGCGTGTACCAGTCGTCATTCCTAGTCTAAACCTTCAGTAATGACTAACTCCCATCGTTTTCCATTGCTCCCATCATATACAGTGTGGACAGGTATGAGGTGTAAAAACTCTTGTAATGAAAATTTCGATTCAAAACAAGGAAGAAGTTCATTACAGGGAATTTCGAAACAGTTGTATTTTCTTACCAAGAGGCGTCTAAAGATACCGCGATAGTTTAACAAGTCACAATCGAGTTGTACACAAGTAAGCACAATTTCCAACGCAGCTATTTTACATTTGTTTTTTCACTTTTATACGGACTACAAATTATGCTCGATTATTAGGTTGCTCAGATATTTACTTACATACATACATCGATACTCATATTAAATTTTAAAATCTTACCTTGTATGTCAGAAATACTCACGATAACGAATTTGCGCTTATTCATAAGTAATAAGAAAGAAAAGCAATGTACTTATGAATGAAAAAGAGTAAAAAAAATAATCTTGGGAAGATTTGATCCTGGTACTTTCCAGCCAGCTATCCAACGCCTTATTCGCTCAGCCAGTGGACCAACTGTAAGAACACGCTTTCGAAATGGTTTCTTTCGACTCGTCAGGTACTAGAGAACAACATTCAAAGATTTCTGGTAGATATCATACTCCTACGTCTTCTGGTATATTTTTGTCACTGAGAAAAGTTTTCAGGTTTTCTGTTGTCATTTTTAACTAAACGTTATGCGATAAATTTCACAGTATAGATTCGTCTTTCGATAACCTTCGCAGTAACAAATGTGGGAGAACAAACTTGACTAGTAGTCATGATGCAATGTAAATCACTCTAAAAAGATGAGGGAAAACACTAAAAA
>JAGDQP010049950.1:566-14368 GCA_022664845.1 Lepisma saccharinum | reverse complement strand
ATTGTTAACAGATGTTTACGTATAGCAACTATTGCTATCACTGTTACGGAATAAAAGCAGTTTTGCACATTTGTATTTCCAAATTTCTGTCGGTGGGTAGACGGGGAAAAATATTGAATTTATTACTTAGGCCCCCTACTTGTAGCTTTCGAGTTCATTGTACATACATTTCTTGTAAATAACATTCATTTGAAGGTTTCTATTGCGTTTTTCTTCATTTTCTGGTCGATTATTCCATTCTTACGTCTCAGCACTTCAAAATGTGCAGACGTTTTTCCATAAGTTTGAAGAAGGAACCAAATCCACCAACTTTTTTTAATTCTACCGGAAAAAATACAATACTTGTAAACTGTCTGAGCAGTACGAAAGTATCAGAAGACCGTTTTGAATATTCAGTAGCAGTGTTGTTTCCTTTCAATAAATAATAAACATATTATACAGTTTTTGTTAAATTCCCACAAAACAGCTTTTTGGATTTGTTTCCTTCTTCAAACGTACGATTCAATTCAGAGTAGGTGCAACATCTTGTGATGCATTCACTGCTGACAACTCCAACGCACAACGTTGCAAATGGCGCCAAACATTATTTACCTGTTCGTCTGCAGTGCTACCATTATTGGGAAAATATTAGCTCATTTTTTCAACTATCTTCCATAGTTTGCAACACTGTGCAACCAGCTTGTACTATTTTCTTTTCTGTTGCCAGTACTTTTCCACTGTGCATTAATTGGTATATAATGCTATTTAAAAAAACTTTGTTCTGCGTTGGCAACACTGCTTCCTAGATGGCAACACTGCTTATGTTTTTTGTTACTACTTGTGGTCAGTTATATCTTGTGCAAGTTTTATTTTGATTACTTTTCCCGTTTTCAAGATATTCCATTACAACCTCACTACTGCCTTTATAAACATTTTTGTGACATTCGAAGTTTCGGAGCCCTAGTTCCATTCCCCTGGACCAAGGCACCTTACATTTTGGTAATCTACATATCTCGTTATGTTGCCTGCGATGTATTAGGTGTGAATAGGATTTGTGTGTTTGAGAACCGTGAACGTTCCTTGTGAGATTGTTCAAATTTGAATTTCGTTATGGCCTTTCTAGTGACTAGCGCTGTACTAACGAGTGATTAACATTTTTGTTAAACATTGTAACTACACCCGTTAGTACAGCACTAGTTATTCCATGAAATGTTTCTGAATACGGCAATTGTTTTGCAATTCAGGTCTTCAATTAAGACATAAATTAAAAAAAAAAACGGTCCGCACGGTGGCAATGATCTGAATTTGAGCTGAAGAAACTGAATTTGAGCTGAAAATTTGGTCTATATTGCATTAGACAGAAGGTGGACAATTGACGTGCTTGCTCTGGTGTCTAGCTTTCCACACAAGTTGCTCCAAGGATGTTTTATTAGAGGATCTGCTTATAGCTATCTCATGCTCAACGAAAGAGTGAAACAAAAAAGAAAGAAAGAAAAATGAGCAAACGAGAAAAATGAGATTGGTTAGCTATCTCAGTAGCACACAAACGTTGAAAATACGTGGATTAAACATTAGTACCGAAACGTTATGTTAACGTTGTAAATGTACCGAAAGGCCTGTTCAAAGGTTTATTCGACGTTGAATAATGGTTGAGAGGAAACGATGAAGAAATGGGATTCAGTTGGCCAAAATAGAGCATAAATGCTGTCGAATGGTATACATACATTTAATTATTTATGCTTTTATCACGATATATGGTGTTAATTTTCCAACAGTAAATAATCCGAGCAGCTGCTGTGGGTTCGAACACAGAAACGTTCTGCACTTCTCGTTGGTAGCTCGACACGTTGACCACTTATCCAAGAATCCACCTGGAGAGGCCACTACTCTTTTACTGTATCGTTGAAATTAAATAATCGTTGAAATATAGTTTAAAATTCAATCTGTTTTCAACATGCAAATGAAAACATGAAAAATATAATTATTTTCATTGTATTTGCTTTTAATTATAATGTTTAAGCAATCAAATTAGAAATTCAAGTGTGAAACGAACTCTAGGACATAGTATGAATGATAGTTGAAGGTACGTCACATTTACGTCATATCAACGAAATTCTAACTTCGTTGAAATATGTTTTAAAATTCAATCTGTTTTCAACGTGCACATGAGAATATCAAACTTAGTTTGTGCCATTCAATTAGTTTTTAATTATATTTTTTGACATAACATTAGTAGACCCTATGAAAAGCATTAAACAAAATCTATTATACCATAGTTGAAAATAACATATTGAATACACGTTGTATTAACGTCATATCAATGCAATGACGTCTATTTTGAAACATGATTTAAAAGTAAACGTATTTTTTTCAACCGATAACGGAGAATTAACGAAAAGAACCTAAAGTCAAAGTTTGAAAATACGTATGTGTGCTACTGGGGTACGTGGCTAACTGCCATGTCACCCTAAAACATTGTTTTGGATTGAAGTAAGTTGGGATACTAAGTGTGACTAAGCTGTGATGTCACTCTACATGTTCTTGGCGAAACGGCAAATCCTTCGAATAAAACATCCCTGGGTAGATCGCTCCAGCAACATTATGTAGAGCTCAATGTTATAGATAGATGCACTAATAGGAGTCATTTGAAGTAGAAACTATTCCATCACGTGTTTTGACTCCTGGGCGTGTCGGGAAGCAGTACTCCATAACAACACTGACAAGCCACCGCTTTAGCGTTGTGGCTACTGCATCGGATAGCTAATCCGATGAACCTGGTTCGGATCTTGGTAGGGTGGTGTTTTTTTTTCCAGAAAAACATATTTTTCTCTTTTATTTTTGATTTTATAGAGTTCATTAACCACCTAACCTAACCTAACCCTCTCCCTAAACCCAATGACATTATAATCCCACAGGTATGCTTTGGTTCGATATTTTACGAGCGATAACAAGTATAATCTGCGGGGTGGTGGTGGCGATTTATGTGTGCAGGAACGCCGAAGGCGTAGGGACCGTGGCGGCAGGTTGGGCGAGGCCCGCAACGTCGAGAAATTTCGTACTTTTTTAGTTATACTCGATCTGCTCTAGTTTACTGCATCGATAACAGGTGGTTCTGACGTCAGTTCTGAGGACTAGTGTCTCAATGTAGAAAGTCCTATTTCTGAAAGCTTGGAAATATATGATTTAATCGAGTGTGCAATAAAAAAATAACACCGTACCTGACTTAGCTAACCTCCACTAACCCTTGGTAACGAATTTTATTAAACTTCCTAATGCTTGTATAAAGAGAAAAACTACTTTTGTCTAAAAACGGATACAAACAAAACCACACCAGGGTTTGATCCTGGGTTCTCCGAATTAGCTTTCCGACATGCTACCAATACGCCAAATTTACAATTGAAATTAGGTGCTTGTCAGTCTTATTTACGGTTAAGGAGTAATATTTATGGTTTAAGGAGTAATGCGCCTGCGCGAGAATGGCCCCGCCTTAATAGGGTTTTCTGTATTGAGACACTGCTTTCTGAGGTGAATACTTTCTACTCCGAACGAGCATTTTTAAGCTTCTTTTAGTTTTCTTCATATTTTGTAGTCTACGCTCGTCGTCTGCGATTTCCCGCAGTTCTCGCAAAACTATACAAAGAATCTAGTTTGATTAATGAGAAAGAGAGAGAGAGAGAGAGAGAAAGAAAGAAAGAGAAAGAGTTTGGTCTCTGGAACTCCGAAACTTTCTGCATACTTCATTCATATATTCGTTTATTGATTTAGTGCTTTGTGTATGCCAACATTACTCAAATTGCCAGCGAAATTATACACCTAAATTCATTTTATTCTTACACTGGGAAATAATTACCGGTCACAAGGGAAATTCATTCATTTTAACCTTTCTTACATAATAACGTTAAACATTGCACCAGAGAATAATACAATAAATGTCAGTGAAATAAACAAAAGAGGATACAGAGAGAAACAACTGATAGCGATAATATTTTGAATTTTTCATTTTAACAATTGATCTTCAGTGAAAGGAAGTTCTGATATATGTAGCACAAATGCATGGAAAATGGCAAACATAGTTGAAGGACGCTTTGAGGATAGGAAATACCGCTAAAAAAAACGTCGTTTGAGTCGCAGTGTGTGCGCTTTAAAGCCCTATTCGAAAACGTTTACTTGCGACTTCCCTGGTCGCGTAGGTGGTACAGCGTTGAATCACGGGGCATAAGCCGGGTTTCAATTTACGCCCAGGTCAACTTTCTTCGCCTTTCATGAAAAGAACTTTCCTTTTTCTTGCTTTTACTTATGGTTCGTTTTTCATGTTCAGCACTTTATACATAATTCACGGGCATACAGTGCCAAGATAGCATGAGCAAGCGAAGAAGGGTTAGTGCCCAGCTCAGATTTTCTTTATTAAAACCAATAAAAACATCTCACGTAATTTAAATAAAACCGTTTAACACACAACAAAATTCTTTACGATCGGGACATTACGTATAAGGAATAGTACGATATATACTTACTTCCTGTGTTGACGTCATTTCGCAGCTTTTTTTTTCCCGAAGCGAAAAAGCATCGACAACGTTGGCCCAACTTCGGCCAACTGTGTACAACGACACATTTTTTTTTCTCTTCCAGAGGCCTAATTTTTTTTCATTCAAAATTTAATAGTACTTTGTCCGTCTGTCACTTCCATCTTACCATCCGTCTAAAATGCACGATAAAGCCTAAACGTGAACAGGTAGAGAGAAACTGACTTCAGATTAAGATTGACCGTTACTTTCACAACAGGTTTTGTTCGTTAACATTAACATAGAGGGCTTTTAAAACGAAATCATCATAACAGGGGTCCTGGGATCCCTAACCATTCCGTGGATGAGTTTCAGGATGTGTACGAGGTTCTGATAAACATCAACATTTGAAGATCACAGTAAGAAAAAACGTGCCTTGTCCATTTTGGGTGATATTGAGATAAGAATGACATCAGTTAGTTGTATAAAAGACCTTTCTAACAAGCTAACACGCATGTAAAGAGCATGTATAGTCCATCTGCTACAAGCAAATCTTTATTTGATTTTCAGGTATACGCAATGCTAATTCTGAATTTTAAGTGCTCTCCTGTAAACTCAAATGCTCTCCTGTAAAATCAACAAAATGGACAAAGAACGTTCTTTTTCTGTGCGCTTCATTTGCAGTCCCTCTGTGTGAAAGTGTTGTGCAAAGCATACCGTTAACTGGGGTAATTTCGGACGGTTTTTAAAGTATCTTTCAGTGTAGTTTGCTAACTATTAATGTTAGAGTTTGGGTTTCAATTTCTACAGATGTGTTATTGATCTATAAGTATAATGGATAAGTACTGCTACTCAAAATTTCCACTTAATCATTATAATATAAATAATGTAAAATGTGTCCGCAGTTACCCCGACCAGTGGAGTAACTTCGGACACGTAGTACATTTCCGTTATTTTCCAATTTTGTCCTTAGTATATTGCAAATTCGAACGATGAAACACGAAAAAAAAAAATACGTAAAGCTAAACCACAGGCCCATTTCCCGTTTTTTTTATAGTGAATGTAAACAGGAAATAACTTTCGCAGACTGATACGTTCTATATCAATGAGTAGAGTGGCATTAGCTTTAAACGAATGCGAATAGCAACGTCAAACTTGTGTACAGACATGTTTTTAACAGGATAATGCTACTGTTTGATAAAGAAACAAACAATCTTTAGTTTGTGATGGTTATTTTTGGTTAACGTTCACTCAAACGTGAACAATTGGCATAAAACAAAATCACGCCGAAAATAGGGCTTTGGTGGTTGGTTTAGCCTGAAATTAGGCCTACATGAACACAATGTTATACTAAACAGATCACGCTTACGCTAAACAGCACATTTGCACATACTTTCTAATTGTGTTGTATTTTACTTGTGAGCAAACGTTTCTTCATCTTACAGAGCACATGTTGTGAAGTACAAAGCATACTGCTTAAAAATGAATATCCCTACTTTCCTTCAAGCACTGGCAATACTCTATGAATCTGGTCCTTGTTATTGTATTCTCATCGTCGATGTCTGGAAAGGCAAACATCGTTTTACCTCCATTTTTATAATTACGCAGCATTGTCCGAAGTTATCCCGGCCGTTTCTATTATTCCAACAAACTCGATAATATAGCCACATCCACTCTATAACTCTGGTATATAAAACTGAATTCCCTCCCAAACTAAACACGAAAGGACGCATAAGTTCGCAGAAGTAACAGTCTTGTTTGCACAGTACAAAGTTTCCGCCATAAGCCGGTAACATGAAAAACGACCGCCAACAATGAGCCCGGGAAAAACTAGTGACTTGCAGTTTTGGATTGTTACAAATTATACTTTTATCGACTTTAATCCTTCTGCATAAACAGGAAAAGAAAGCATGATGAACGGTTTGTTGTACCTTTTTACAAATGTATCTCTCTGTCCGAAGTTACTCCGGGTGTCCGAAATTACCCCAGTTAACGGTACATGAAATTAATTCAGCAATACCATTATTGCGCTCGGAACACCCAAATTGTAAAGTAAATAACGTATTTACTTACGTTTATATTCGTTTGAAAATAAACGTCTATATTCATAAATTACTAACTTTCGGTCTCAAACCTTAGACCATCTTCCGGTGTAACAAATTTTATGTTGTTGTGATATAATTTACAACACTTCTTGTTGGAGTACTTTCCACGTCGTTATCATCAGTATTCTGCCGAAATCAGTATGTCCTTCAAGGCAAGCCATTCTTTCCGCCCTTCCGTTTCCCTTTTTATCTCAACATGCGATTTGTCTACTATCCTATAATGAAGTTGGATTCGCCTTCTTCCTCTCTTTCTCTCAACACTACCTTTGTATGTATGATCTCTACGCAGCCAATCTCCTAACCACTTTCTATTCCCATTCGTCATTGTCTTCAGTACAGTTTGTTTGTCTCCTATTCTCTTCAGCACTTCTTCTTTTCGCATCTTCTATATTCAGCCATTTTTGTCATTCTTCTCCAAACCATTTCAGAAGCTTCCAATTGTTTTTCTTCACTCCTGCGTAGAATCCACGTTTCTGCTCGACATAACACAATACTCTGTACAAAACATTTAATGAATCTCTTCCACAACTCTTTGTTCATCCATCTGCAGATTCCTCTTAGTGAATTCCTGTTACCCAATTCCAATTCTCTCCTTTATCTCTTTTCACATTTCATGTTCTCACTTTATAGTACTTCCCATATACTTGAAGCTAACTGTTCTACTTTTCTTCCAGTTTACTATGGTTAGATTTGTTACTGTTACATTCCTTTCGTTATATTTACGCTTATTCTCATTCCATGTTCTTCACAGTTTTTTTCTGTAGCTGTCCTCATTCTCTGCAACACGAACCATATCATCCGCAAATCTAATGTATTTATTTTTTTCTATCCATTAACGCAACTCTTCCTTTGCTTTTGAAGAATCTATTTACAACCTTCTTCGGATATCGTATTAAATAAAGCGGGTGACAGATCACATCCCTGTCTTACACCACATTCTAATGCTGGTTGTTTTGATAAGTCGTCTTTTACCCTTAATCTCTGATTTAGGTACGAGTTTCCTTATGAGTTTTCAATCTTTCCATTCCACCATCTGAATTGTTCAATACTTGCATTAAGATTTTCCAGTGGATTCGATCGAATGCCTTTTCCAAATCAACAAGTGCTACTTGTACTTCCTTACCCTTCTCTATGTCTCTTTCCTATTGTTCTTAACAAGCCAATAGCATCCCTTGTTTCTTTCCCTTTTCAAAATTGATATTGTTTCTCCTTCTCAATTTCTGTATTCACCCTAGCGTATGAACTTTTAACATTCGTAGAAACTGCTTAGCTGAGTTTGCTATTAGACTGGTATTTCTGTAATCTTCACATCTTGCATTTCTCTTCTCCAATGGAATCAATACTGTTTCTAAAAATTCGCTTCACCATTTTCCTGAATCATAAATTTCGTTGGAGGGTCACTACGATTTCTTTTCTTCTATCTCTCCTACACTTTTTATCAATTCAATCAGAATAACATCCACATTATTGTTTCACCATTTTGCAATTCTCAAATTTTTCTCTGAATATTTTGAACCCTTTATCACTATAACTTACTTTTGCTTCTTCAATATTTAATGTATGTGGACGTTAGGACGTTTCATACAGTTCTATGTATTCTTTCCTCTATCCAATAAACCTTTCTGATCACTATTGGGAGTCACAGTATTTGTCCTGCAAAACCACACAGATTTGCTTCCTATTTTTCCAAATTCCATTCTTCTTCTTCTTTGTTTATCAGATCGTATCTTTCTATTCTTTCCATGTGTTATATGTCATTGCATTTCTTTGTCATCTATGCTTCTGTTGCTTTGATTGTTTCTTTCTGATTATTCAGCTTCCTGCACGTCTTTTTACCTTCTTCTGTATCCCATTCATTATTTCTTTTCTATCATGGTATCCTATTCTTCTCCTGCATCGAGCGAACAATAATTTATAAAATCCCATTTTCCTTTTGTACTTCAATCTGTTCCTACCGAGTTTGAGTAATTTCCTTAGAACTTTTTCACAAATATTTCTTTCATCTTCTCGTTTTTAAACATCTTAAATTCTAATTTTCTTATTCCTGCATTTCTTCTACCTACGTTTTTCAGTTTTAAAGACGACAAAATTATCGTAAGGGTGAATATCGGTTGCATTCTTGAAATATTTTCTAAATCTGTTCAGAATTAGCACTTAGTCGATCCGAAACAATTTGCTGTCCTAGCATGCCCAAGTATATCTTATTTTGCGTATGTTGTTTAAACCACACGTGTACTAGCACCATTGACTGTTGTACAAAAGTTAACTAATCTTTGGCCTCTTCAGTTTCTACTTCCAAACCTTTATCTCCGTACTGTTTCTCCATCTGGTCCTTCAACTGATACTGCATTAAAATCTCCCATTACGATGTATGCGCCATTCCATTCTCTCTGAATCAACTCCTCCAGATATGCGTAGCTAATTTTGTCCTCTTCTTCAGGATATTTAGTCATTTGCATGTATATCTGAATATAATCGGGCTTCTAGCTTCTTCCTTTCAGCCTTACCTTCATCATGCGCTCATTGGTGTAGTCTAATTTCATGGCATTTCCTTTTAGACCCTTTCCAAGGACTACACCTAGTTCACTTCTTCCTCCTCTTTCCGGTCCCAAAACAGAACATTCTATATTCTTCATTTCAAATTTAATCCGTTAATTCTCATCTTACTTCACAAAGTTCTATTGTGTCCATACTTCTTATCTCTATTTCCTCGTTCAGGTTTTCCTACTTCTATGCTTCCAACAGTGATCTGGCGTTCTTTCACGTTCTTATTCTTAATCTTGTCTTCTCTCCTTTGTTCTTGGTTTCTTCTGCTCCATTCTATTTGTTTCTTTGCGCAGAAACTTTGCGGTGGCTTTCACTTTGCGGTTAAGGAAAGCATTCAACATACCTGCCTTTATCCATCTCTGGACTTTGCCGATGTCACTCATAAAGGAAGTACAAGATTTATGTTATTTATTTATACATGGTTTCAGATTCTGCCATTCAGTTCTGCCATTTTACACTGAAACATTAACATTGGTAACGCATGATAACATAAAACCTTTTTACATATTTTTTCCTATCTGCTTTCGAAAGGCTAGTTCTGTGCTGAAAATGTCTATCTCTGTTGGTAGGCGATAATATTCAGAAAGCATTCTTACAAACATAAGGCGTTTGACTACTTCTAAACTTGGTGCTAGGTATGTGAAAACGTTGCTATTACGCGTGGAATGGATAGGAATGCGAAAGTTGGGCTCAGAAAGCAGCAGTTCAGATCGAACTCTACCATTGGATATTTTAAGTAAGAATAACATGTCTGCCAGTTTTCGTCTTGAAGAAGGTGTTCGAATGTTTAAGATATTTAGAATTTCTGTGTTACTTATGGATCTAGTAGAAGGGACTCTGTATTTATGGATGGCGATGAAGAAGCTTAAGACAGAAATGAGACGTGTCAAGTGAGTAGGAGAAGCCACATTCAAAATGGGGGAGCAGTATTCCAATTTAGGTGAAACGAACGCTTTGAAAAAGATACTTAGAGAAGAAAGGCTTTGAATTTCTGTGAATAGGAAACCAAGTAGTTTCATGGCACTGCTAGTTGTGGCTCTGATATGCTCAGCAAATATAAGTTTCTCATCAAACATTACACGCAGATCTTTTTGAAAATGTACTTGCTTAATGGGAATATTGTTGATAAAGTATCTGGAAATACTGGTTCTTTTTTTAACGAAATTGTAAGATTGGAGGACTTTAAAGGATTTACGGTCATATTCCAGTTATTACACCAATCAACCATTTCAAAGATATCCTGTTGAAGAAGGAGGGCGTCAGTCATTATGGGTTGCTACTTTCCTAAAGATCTTGCAGTCATCTGCGAACAGAATAATATTATTGGAAGGTGAAGATAAGTGAGATGGAAGATCATCAACATATAGAAGAAATAATAGTGGACCAAGATCACTACCTTGTGGTACACCGGATAACACATAAACATATTTGGAAGAGGAATCAGGAAGAACCACACGCTGTTCACGGTTAGAGAGATAATCTTTGAGCAACGAAAGAACTTTCCCTTTTATATTAAACCTATCGGATGATTTATAGACAGGCATATTGATATTTATTTTGTTGACGGCTTTGGGAAAGTTCAAGTATACCACGTCAAGTTGAGAGTTATCTGAAATAGACTTAACTGCAGGTCTATTTTTACTTGGAATTACTTTAGCATGCTTCGGGAGTGATTGTTCTGAACGGAACCTGTTACAGGCTCACGAATCAGTTACAGAAACACTGCTGTATTTTCAATGAAGAATTACGTCTTCCTTTTCTTTATTAGGTGGCGCTGTAATCGGGATGTACGCGTGTCTCTTGTTTAATAAATGAATAATATACAATAACGGTTTTGTTGTCCTTTGTTACAGTAGTTTTGGATTATTACTGCAGTCAATGTTTAAAAGTTTTTTTGCCTCGGAGGAGGACCATAGCTTGCATCAGATTTTTAAAGGGGTCCGTAGTTCAAGAAAGGTTAAGCACCATTGCACTAGAATAACGTGAATTCTATCAGATTTTGTTATGTCAAAAGCAGGAGTTATGAATGAAAGAAACTAAATGCAAAAACTACAAAATAGTTTTTATTTGTTTGTTTGTTTCAAATACAGATATTTAAACCTCCGTTACAACATTGTCCTGTTTTAACATTTTTATTTATATTAGTTTCATATTACTAAATATAGATACTTCGTCTAGAAAAAAACCCTCCCCCTTTCCTAGTACCCCCACCCACCCACATACACACACACACTCTCGTGTACAGTGTCCATTTTGTGTCTCCTCCGTGATCACTTTATTACATTTTATTTGTAGACGGGATCGCTCGATTACCCATGTGGTTGAAAAGAGTTTGTGTCAGGATAGCATAGTGTTTCTTATCAGTGACGTGCAGAGGTCTCTGCGGCTATTGAAATATTTCTGTTCGTCGAATAAAAAATTGACAAAAAAAAGAGAACACTTCTGTATACTTCTTTTTTTTTCCTATTGCGTTTGTGCGCGGATGTGTTTTTTCAGCGAGTGAGTTTATTTAGCTGGCACATTTCAATTCAGTTTCTTCCGTCTTCCCTCCGTTCTTCCTTTTAATTCAGTCGCCAAACAGACAAAGAGAATATTGTTGTTTTAAGTATCAAAGGTTTAAATGAACGGTGGCAAGTTTATGAAGTAGCTTTTTAAAACTTGTGAGGGTTCAAAGAATTACTATCGTAGCTATTTTTCATTGTATCAGCTCATGACCGACGTTAAAATTCTTCATGTAAATCTATTTACAGTTTTACCACTTTAATGAGGACAAAGAAGGCGGTAACTTAGCGACACAAAATTTAAACGTGGTCCAGAATTTTCTGGACTTGTTTCATTAACCATAGAAGGGTCAATCCACGGTTACGGACGTGACGTTCACATTACATAAAATTGCTGTTATCTTCTTTCTAACAACGTTTGCAAAGAATGTCAGGATTCTGATAATAAAAGAGGGTCTTACTTTATACACTGATGACAAGACATTCTTCAGTACTACAAAGCAAAGAGAAAAATAATACATTACCGGTTACGGGCGTGACAGAAAAGATAGCTTGTCACGTCCATAACCCCTTGTACATACCTTGATACAGACAGAACAAACATCTTGTTAGGCAACAGAGTTTAGTAAAATATTAGTTCATGCGAACTAACTTTGTGTCTCTAATATGAACAACATGCATCTATTTCTCTTTGTGTTATGATGTTGAGAAGCATTTTATGGTTACAGAAGTGACACTGACTGGTAGTCACTTTGGTTACCTCTAGCTTTGACCATTTTCAAGCTGAATCAAACGTCATGTGCTTCATATGCAGTGCAATATACAGTACATACTTTATCCACACAATGTGTCACTTCAGGAGTAAAATGATGTATAACACTTCTTGCAAAATACATCTTGACTTTGCTCATGTCCTATTATTCATGGATTAACCCAGAAGTCCGCCTACAGTCATTTCAGAGCACAAACAGAACTATTTGCACTATAGTAGAACGGCATAACCCAAATTTTTGAAGGAACTGCGCACTTTTTCATACAAACATGAAACATAGCATAATGAAAGAATAACACCAAAGAAAATAATAAGAAGAAGTGATTGCTAGAAGTTCTCGCGTAAACCTCGATAGTAGCGACAGCAGCCAGAGTTGATGCCTTCAGTTTCTAACCAAGGATGGTCTAATGGAGGATATGCAATTTTGCCAAGAACATGAAGCCAAACGTCACAGCATAGCCCTATCCAGTTAGCTCACTTACTCCAATCAAAACATTGTTTTCGGCTAACAAAGATGGCAACAAGCTCTCTAGTTGTTTGCTAACCAATCAGGTACGTCGCCTTGGTCGATGCTCAGTTGTTTTTTGGCTTCATTCTTTCTCTGCGCATGAGCTACAAGCAAATCTCCTATTAGAATATCCTTGTTTCTAACCAACCAACCGTCATTCTTTCTCTACGTAACTGAACGAAGAAGAAGAACTTGTAAGTACCTTGGAAGAACTCTTTTATCTCTTACAGACCAATGACCTTTATCAAAAAGCGATACTGGACTGACTCCAGCCATTGAAAATTTCATGAGTATATGAAGCCGGGGAGCGGAGAGCACAGTTAGGGCCATATTTATGAATCACTCCCAAGAGGTGGGTGGCTCCCAGGAGTATATAATTTCAGTGCCCCTGGGAGCCACCCACTTTTGGGGTTTATTCATAAATATGGCACTTAATCTCGAAGCACATTTTCGCTTGTAACTCAGTTTTTACGCTTAATAACACTGTGTGGCTCGTTTTTTTATTTATGTCTTAATTTTGGCAGAAAATGTAAATATTTTTTCAGTATATTCTATTCTATTCATAGTACGATATACTCTTACATAAATAACTCAGGAATTAAGACATAAATTTTAAAAAATCGGGCCACACAGCGATAAGAAGCGTATGAAACTGAGTTAGAACTGAAAATTTGGTCCACATTGGATTAGATTGGGAAGTGTACAAACGAGTTTAAATATTTGCTCTGCCATCTATCTTTCGACACTAAGCAGTCACTCCAGTATCGTTACGTAGAGCTCGAACGTACAGACGAAAATTGATATAAAATCGAGAGAAAAGAAAACAAGTTTTGAAGGAAAAGATGAGATAAAGAGCCATCTATTTCTAAAGAATGAAAAAGACTATAA
>JAGDQP010049949.1:0-14369 GCA_022664845.1 Lepisma saccharinum | reverse complement strand
ATAAGTTTCGTTTCGCATTTGTTTCCCTAACCGTAGTGACATCTCTTAGCAAATGTGTGATTTAATTTCAATGTGCTAATTCTCTGCGTAATTTCACAAGAGTTTACACGATTACCTGTAGTAGCTAGTGCCATCTGTTGAACTACGTACTGTAAGAGGAGGGAGTTAGTGCCATCTGTTAGCCATCCGTTGAATTACGTACGTTATGAGGTGGGACAATGTTAGAAAGCTGTTGTGTTAAACGTAATGTTAAGTGTTTCTATTGCGTATAATGAAAAGATAATCAAACCAGACGTTACCTATCTTTTCTCGTGAATTCTGTAAAATGTTGAAATGCAAAAGGAAGGAAAAGGGAACGATCATTTAAAAGTACCGAGAAAAATGTAAAAGTGCTTGTAAAGAAAATGAGGGGTTAAAGGGAATTGAACCCGGGTTTCCCGCCCAGCAATCCAATACTACTGCAGAGTACACTCGAGCTTAAAACCTGGTCACTGGTCTGACTCGAACATAGGTGACCTGGTCCGAGAATTGACCCGAATGACCCGGTCTGAGAAACATAATTAACTTCGAATTTTGGCGTCTTATTTTTCGTTCTCCGGTGTTAATGTCTCCTGTCTTGGTAACCCCTGACCAAACACTGTTCAAACGCAAGGAAACAATTAAACAATAAGTTTTTTCTCCGTGTTACCGGGTCTAAATCTGGTCAGAGCGAGTATGAATCCTAGACACGGTGACCCGATCTAAAACTTGACCCGAATGACCTTATTGACCCGGTGTCCCGTTTCAGCTCTGGAGTACACCAAGCGGCCAACTGGAATCGAACAATTTTGCAAGGTTTTTATCCTCACCTGTATCCTCAGCACGTATCCCCAGGGTAGTAGAGTACGTAGCTGAGCAGACACGTTACTGCATACTATCGGGAATCAAAGAAATCACTACATATTACTGAGTACTATTCGATTTGGCGGGTTTCCTAAGGACTTCATCCCCGGTTGTTGATTCCGAATGCCATCTCAACCAGGGATAAAATCTTCGTATTTCTACCCAAAGAGTTAATAGGTGAAAACTTACAAGCAACCTAGTTTAAGGCCCCCTTCCCCGTTTGTAATTTGTAACAAATCGAACACTAGTACCGGGTATCAAAGAGCTGCTAAGAGAACATTTTATGTATATAATTATTCATTCTATGCTTTAAAACTGATGGTTCAATGTATTTGAATTTTATTTATGGCCTTTAGGCATCTAAGGCTAAGGCCAGGATAAAGGAGAGGAAAGAATTCGGAAAGTTGTCGGTCGGGGCCTATGTTGAAGGTGCCATCCCGGCATTTGTCTGGTGTGACTGAGGAACCATTGTTCATGTGTCCGAACTTCTATCACTCGATTATTTATTTGCTCAATTATTTGGATATTTCTTTTTTTAATTCTTTAGACTCGAATCAAGTACTGATCTGGATATTGCTCCAACCTTGTCCAGATACATCCTAGTCAAGAGTTAAGAGCTTGTTCTTAGAGGTAAGTAGAACCCGAAGTTAAACTTTCAAGATTTCGTTGAGGCAATGAGTCATATCCAAAAGACTTCGTCAGGCACATTTTTTGGACAGAGTATAAACGTTTTAAATCAAGGTTAGGAGGTCTACATTAAGGTGCTCTAGTACTCTAAACGCTCGCGAACGTTATCCCAATTAAAAAGCATTGCTATGTTTTTTACAATTTTCTCCCTTATTTTTAGGCAGCTCACAATCAGGCTCAGGTCGGGATAGGGTGGGGAAAAGTTGTTTGCGCCTGGTAGTTGTCTCCCTCAGCTGAACGAAACGTTGCCATGTTTCGTTGTCAGCGCATCTGAATTTTGCACTATTCAGAATAGATACTGACATTCCATTTTTGAGAGTATATTATAGTAACTTCCATCGTAATAATTACTTAGCGCAAAACATGAAAACGAAAAGCACTTTCGTTTAAAACTATGCACATGATAGCAGTGGCAACTCAGCGAGATTAAGTCCGAGTTCCATCTTTCTGAAAGGCTACAATAACCCTACGTGAGCTCCTAAGTTATTTTTATATTACACAGCTGAAAATAATCTGGTTTGGATGCCCCTTTGTACGAGTGTAACAATCTGGTGGGGGATAACAAAAATTAGCCGTGAGTATTTTCGAGAGGTGTCACCAGGTAGCAGCACACCCATGCTTCGTACTGAGTCAGAGAGCAGCTCCACTGATCATTGAAGGCTGTCAGTGCAGTGTGAAAATGGTATAGTGCAGGAGAAATGTGTGTTAGAGGAGCGGCTGGCAGTGGTACATTTTTGTGTGGATAATACAGGCATTGAACCCATACCAACCACACAGACATATCACAACGGCAGGTACCTATGTGGCTTGGCCGCGGCAGCAACCAAAAGACTTTTAAGTAGCAGGTATTTGTACACTCGTACGTTGCTAGATAAGTGTCTCAATGAAGGAGGTGGTTATATGGAGAAATAAACCTGGTTGCCACGTAAGTATTTAATGCATTTTTATTTCTGTCTGGATTTATTTATTTATTTCATCGACACAACAGGCCTTAATGCCTATTTATAGCGTTTACAATAATTGTTACATTTAATTAAACAAATAATAATATATCCATACTCTTTTCTTTTTTTTCCTTGTCCAAAGAGTTTTTTTTACAATATATTCTGTATTAATTTTTTTGTAAAGTTCTTCCGAGTTTCCAAATATGTCCAAATTTGTAACCTATTTACTGACTTACCCTAGCATATTTAAACAAGAACAAGTAGACTTATATAGACTATTTTTGATCTCATGGCTTCCAGTGTGAAGAAACTAGTGAAAATCTGAGTAGCACATGTCCATTTTTACAAAGTGGATATAGTACAAATGTATTGTAATTAAAGGTCGTAGCCTCACCAAATTCAAAACGCCTTTCTAATTGAGATCACTAAAGTCAAATTTGAAGCCAGTATCTCTCTACCACCTTTCGTTCAGGCGCTATCCTGCGTTACAAATGGAGTACATAACTACATATAACGCAAATATATAATAAAGAAGGTTTGTAGCGCAGAGACTCTGCCAGAATTTTCAGTTTAGGGTTGTAAAGCCAAAGTTGGGAGAGTGTAAGTAGAGTTTATTCTATCGACTTTTTACCGTAAAAAAATAAATGTTGGGGTGTGCTCCTGAATTTAGGAGGGTGAGTCTGGCAGCAGGGTCGGACTGGAGGTGTGAGGACCCAGGCCGCTATTGCTCTGCAAGGGTCCCTTATTTTTTGTTCATTTAAATCAATTTCTCCTTTAGCCAACGGAAGATAATATAGCAAAATATAAATTTCAGTGTAGGTGTTTATGTTCTTGATACGAGGGTTAAGTCATAAGTCATTACAACTATTTTTTTTCTTTCGAATGGTGGATAACAAGACAGATCGAATATACACGTTGGAAACCTTATGGCATGTATTGTCTAGTGGTCCCACCAGATGGTGTATGTGAGTAGAGCTGCATGTCTGAATACACCCCGAAGTTCAGTAAGTGAGCGACAGTGGCCCGGAATGGAGGTCACGAAGAGTGAACAGCAGGCGTATGTGAAAGTAGCATTTCTTCGCGGCAGGAATGCACGGAAATGCCACACAGAGTTCCGGGAAGCACTAGGTGCGCGTGCCCTACCCTACCCAGGTTCCATCATGGCGAGGTGGATAACGGCTTCGCGGCGAACCGGACACCCACTGCGCGGCAGATCGGCAGAAGACACTCTGCCCCGTTTGAAAGCCGCTATCCACCTCGCCACTGTTCGACAGGGTAGGGCACGCGCACCCAGTGCTTCCTGGAACTCTGTGTGGCATTCGCGTGCATTCCTGCCGCGGAGAAATGCTACTTTCACATACGCACGTTGTTCACCCTTCGTGACCTCCATTCTGGACCACTGTCGTTCACATATTGAACTTCGGGGTGTGCTCAGACATGCAGCTCTAGTTACATACACCATCTGGTAGGACCACTCGACAGTACATGCCATAAGCTTTCCAACGTTTATGTGCAATCTGTCCTGTTATCCCCCATTTTTGCCATGACTTATGACTTAACCCTCGTATATTAATGTCAGTTCATAATTAGTTTTCACAGTTCACAATAAGGGAACACAAAGAAAGAAATTAAGGAATCCACTTATTACCAATGCTACGCTATATTCCCAATTTTCTTTTGTAACTGCTGTATAGCAACAAAAAGTAGGTGTACCTTATTACGTAATAAGCAAGTAAGGAACTGAACACAGGAGATAAGTAATAAATATAATATATATTGGAATAGGGCAATAGCATTTTTTCATGATCACAATATCTTAATCGTATATTTTAGTAGAATACTTACTTTTAGTAAAATACTAGAAACTGATAATAACATACTAACATTGTTTGAATTGTCGAACTACAGAATCTCTCTATATAAAATTGAAAGTGACTATGTAAAAACTTTGGTAAACTTTATGGGCCAGTCGTGGTGCCGGTAAAAACATCCAAGGTACATCAGCAGCATTTGTAGAACTTTATACAGGCTACCTCAAATAATGTAAACAAATGACGTCATTGTAGTCTCAGTGAAATATTTCTATCGATCTTGGAGTGTTCGATCAATGTTTGAAGGCTGGCACAGAGGGAATATTTCAACGTTTAGGCAAACAAAGGTCGTTCTTTGATCGAACACTCCAAGATTGATAGAAAAAATCCTACAATGACGTCATTTGTTTACATTGTGTGGGTGGAGGTAGCCTGTATAAAGTTCTACAAAGTTGCTGACGGACCTTGAATATATCCCGGTGTCACATGATGCAGTGCATCAACTTCATTGCTTTTTCATCATTATAATTGTAATTATATACCCGCGTAAAGCTTTCTGGCTTTCACATTTAGTTGCTTGCTTGATTCAGGAAGCAAAACAAGCAAGGTATTAAATTTGCAACAGACAGCACAAAGTCAGCACGTCGTAAAACGAATTTTGCTATTATTTCAGGAAGTTACAGTTTTCTCTATATAGAAGAAAATAAAAATAGTCTAATAAGGTCTGCGCTGCAAGAATTTCGCCAACATTTGACATTTTGGACACATTTTTACGAATGAGTATGGAAAGAGATATGTTAAATTTAGTTCGTGGACGAAGTTATTCAGGAACTCTGCAATTCATTATCTGAACTGAAAAGAATCTTAACTTTTTAAAATTATTAGTTGTTTAGTGTTTCAGCAGTGTTTTCCATTTTCAGTAAAACTGTCGTGTTCATTCCACAGTCAAAAGTTATTATTACTTGTTTAGTGTTTCAATTTTCAGTAAGCTGTTCTGTTCATTCCACAGTAAAAAGATATTGGCTATTATCTGTTTAGTGTTTCAGTTACTATATGGCAATACAAAAATAATTATAAAATATTCTCCCGAGACTTTATGTTTCTGGAAATCCTGTGCTTTGCTGTTTGATTAAAGCTTGCTGTGACATCAAATTTCCACTGACCAATGATAAATCATAGCTTGCAAAAACTACCAGGTGACAACGAATTTACAACTGCTTAACGTGATGGCTCATCGCAGATGTTCATTGTACGCTATTTTAGCAATTGGTGTAATAGTCTGAGGGCCCTCCTTAGTACCCGCGGCCTAGGCCCTAATATACCCAGTCCGCCCCTATCTCTATATATGAAATTGAAAGTGACTATGCGTGCGTGAGCATCACCGATTGGAATGATTTTTCGCACATGAACAGACTTGGAAGTTAACATATCATTTTAATTCTAAAATAATTATCTTCAGAGATAATCGACCATCTAATTGTCCATTGAATTACAATGGCAGTGGTAACAATAATGGAAAATTTAAAAGCAAAACACGCGGCAACCCACACTACAATTTTGTTCGGCGCCTTGACTACTTAAGCGGTCAAATTTGGCATGACTATCTGTTCATTAACAACGGCTATTTTAATTTTTTGATTCGACAACCTGCAGGGGTTGAGGGAGCAAAATACCTCTGTACCCTGCTCCAACGGGTGGGAAAACAGCTAGTGGTAAGATGAGAAAGATGCATGACCACACTCTTCCTGATAAGTACAGGTTTTAGTTACCTAATATCTTCTCCGATTAAGGAAAAGCAGAAAAGCAAACTGAAAGTTCGAAAAATTGCTCACTATTATCAAAAGAACTGTTCCCTGTGGGTGAGTGATAACGTTGTAATCAAAGGGTAACGGGTTCAATACCCAGTAGGGATACAAGTGGTTCGGAGCTATGTTAAACTGTAGGTCTCGTCCTTAGGACGCCACTTTCATCCTATGGAAAACATTGGCAAACCACCAGCAATGGCTAGCCCAGGGACCTTCGGGCCAAGACCTGTCTTCGGGCAGAACACCCATCATCATCATTATCCAAATAATGAAAATTAAGCCATTTTCGTTTTAATAGCAAACTTTGATTGGAAGAAGTGGTCAAATGAGCTCTTTGCTTGAAACTGCTTCCGACCAGTGTTGCGAACAACAGAGCTGGGAAATGTACCACCACAACAGCAAAATGTCTCTAAAAAGTGGCTAAACAAATCGAGGGCACAAAAATGCTTCGTTTTGGCTCTATAGGCTGACGAAAGCATGGGAAAATGAACTGTAGGACTTTTTATTTATATACCATTGAGTAGAACTTGTGCGGCGAAGACTTCAAATATGCTCTATCTAAAAGTGAATGTTTCAAAACTGAGCAATGGCTGCGAAAGAAATTTTCCAAACGAAATTGGAGACTCTAAGAAATTTTCTGAAGCAAAGATGGTCACCATAAGCTAGTATGGAAAGGTGTAAAACTTGGCGCTAGGCGGTAACAGGTAAAAAGAGGCATTAAACGATTATTAAAAGCGCTAATTTTAGCGACTGAAGCGCTAAATTGGCATCACTGCTCCCGACAGATTAAATACAATTTAAATAATAAAAACGCATTTAAACACAAATTCGTATTGTAGTTTTCCTAAACAGAGGCAGTTTAACGCAAATCTGATAAGAAAAAAAAAATGAAAAAATTCGGGAGGAGCCGAACCCACTTGGCTACGGACCATGTGGTTTCGTCATTTGCTTACTTACCTTGCTGATGCACAACGCACATAACGAAACCTCATGACCACAACTCCCACTATCCAAAGTTGGGTTGAATTGGGTATTTATGCATTAATCAATGTTGCAGGCTCATTTCAGGAAAGGAATACAATTCTGGATTGATACCACAAACTACTTTTTTTTTAGAACTCGTATTATGAAGTAATAATAGCTTCTTTCTAGGTTTAAATATATGTTCAAGGATTCAAGATAGATTTGTGAAGAAAATAGGTTCAAAGAAGTTTAATTTTTACAATATTTGAAGGTGAATGTAAGTCGCTTGTTGATATGCATTTGTTTAGTGTATTTTTCAAAATACGGTAATCATAATGTTTTCATCCATTAATTTTAACTTATTTGTTCGTGTAGTAGAAATATCTTTATTTAGAATAAGTTTTCTTGTAGTTTATTTATCCAAACTTAAAATATTTACATATAATTAAATTACGCATTCCTTTCTAGTGGCAGGGTTTACTTTAGAATCCTCCAACAATCAGTGCAACTTTGCTGTCCTTTTGTACTTGCACTGTGCAAGGAGTGCATTATGCACGTACAAGTACTAGTACAATGTGCAAGTACAATGGATAACTTGCTGATAATTTCCCCTTCTGTACGTAAAGTGTAAACACCGACCCCTTTTAATATACTAAAATGCATTTATTCGTTATATGGCACCCAGCCATTGTGTTGTATTTTGTCGTGAATCGGAACACTCCGTTGCAAATAATTCACGCATATACTTCTATAAACACCTAGCAACAACCAGCAATCTAGAAAATGTTGGGAAAATCCATACTGTTAATATTATTTCGTTAAATACGCACTCGACTTGAGCAAGGGCAGGAAAATTGCGCCATACGGAAGAATACCAAATTGCGACACTTCGTGTTATGCATGACACGTATTTTGTCACAAAAAATACGGACAGTATCTCGAGCGAGCAAAGTGAGGTTAGTTAAAGTCAGGTTAGTTATTTCTCATTATACGCGATTCCCATCACTTTTAACACTCCCAACTCCTCACGCCATATGTGCGACATCAGACATATAGTCCCGCATTTCACTTCCTCTCACACTAATTTAAGGCACTTCACGCTGATATAGCTTAGTTTTCCGTGCACAAAAACATAAAAAAATCGTTTTACAATACATGTTTCTCCTTTAATTTTACATATTTATTTACTAATTTTGGATGCCTATTACCGAATTTAACCCTACTAAAAACTGGACTAGAAACTAAATACTAATTATATAAACCTTACTTTTCGTCAAAAGCACATCCTGATATTACGGTACCATTTGGAATTCACTGCACGAAACCATACCCTACAATAGCAGCTTAGAGAACGTGATGGTAGGAGGCAATGTGCACTTGAGTTTTTGGGATGCATTTTAGAAACTTCCCCGCATACTATAAACCTACTGTCCAATCACTTTCCTCGAAGAGGTAGTTTCAGAATCGATAATCCGAAATCGTTGCAGTATTGTCCACTTTTTAAAAAAGGCACATTCCTAAGCAACAAAATAAAGTATAATCGAGAACATATGTATACATAAATGATCTTAAAAACAATCATTCCAATTATCAACAAAAGTGTATTGAATAATTTGTCATTATGAATGATGCTGTGATATCAATCATTATACACTACGAACGTTCTGATCCGGGGGAGTATAAAAAGTCCAGTGTAGTTTCTATCGATATTATGGGTTAAGTTTCGCAGACGCGATCCAAAAATTCCGTCCTTCTATTGTGTACAGACTTAAGTAGTATTGTGTTGTTATATAAAAAGAAACCAAACTGGGTACTAACCTGCCTTCGCTTGTTCGGCATTACTTTGTGTTTTGCATAAAATTCCACATATAAGTGAATATAATGTAATTGGATAGGGTCTCCTGAATAAATGCCGATATTCTAAAGAAGAAAGAGAAGCTAGTTAGTTATGCTTGGGAAGAAGTTCGGTTTGACTTAGTATGCAAATGAAGTTATGAAGCATACTGATCACTTATACGTTCCGTTTACGGTTCAGAAATAATTGAAGCAGTTATTTTTAAAAGGGGATATGTGCTATGTATTTTAAATGGGACATATCAGCTTTTAACAGTGACCGATTCAACTGTGATGTAAAGTCAAACAAAACAACACTACCCGAGTATAAAATACCGATAAAAACAAGACAACTTTCTCAAATATTCGTGATACTTCCTCAATATACACCATGCGTTCTTTCTGAATCTACATTTCAGCGGGAACGGTTTCTACCAACTCGTGCATCTTGGTAGAACGACAGCTGTCTCATTTTATTTAAGTAAAGTACAAGCATGATACAACATTCTATGGACAAGATAAATTTAATATCCTGTTGCAATAAGTAAACCGGCAAGTTTGAAGTCTCCTATTGCCTCTGTAAATGATGGGTTAGGTTACGCTATTTACGTTTCACATAATCTAATTAAATGATGATAGATTTCCTAGTTTGGGCGCGAGTCATTAAGCATGCCTTCCTATGTGCTAGGAACTACAGGAAGAGAGGTTAGGTTAGATCAGGCTTAGTAGGTTAGTTAATTTGCTGCAGAATAACAAACGTATCAATAACTACAATGGAGTTTTCCTTAATTTATGTTGTTATTCCTGATTAAAAATTCTTTATTCCAATGGGCTGTAAAGTAACTTAAGCCTTCAGCCCTTTTAGGCTTCAGCAGTGAGTGCTGCGACGCCCTATACAACTGCTCTGTCCGTCTTTCAACTTAGAAACTGCTAAGTCTCGACGAGGCGAGTTTAAATCCATATCATTCACCTAGATCTCAGGGGTAGGTCTCGAGATACGGGGGTGAGCAATTATCAATTCAGGAACTACTAGGGCTATGAAGGTGGTTGAGGTATCGTTAGAAAGGTCTCGGCCAGATGAAATCAAACCCGTATAGATAATCCAGCTCACAGGGTGGCTGGATCCCGAGATACGGGGCAATTATGATCAGGAACTAGAGCTGAAACGGATCACCGCGTCAGGGCTTCGGACCCGGTCTGACCGTAACCTACGAGAAAGATAAAGCCACACAGCTTGCGTACGTCAGATCCAATACATCATAAATGTAGGCCATCATATGGTTCTTTAACAGTAATGTTGATAGCGTTCTGATATGTAACTTAGATCAAAACTTAGATTAAGCTTTGTTCAAGAATTATGAAAGTAATCTAATTATATAATTGCTATAAACCTATTTGTTAGTGTGAACATATGTGTGCTCGTAATCGAATAATAGTAAAAATAACATTATAATGGTCTATAAGTTCTGTTCCCCTTTGTTGGGGAAACTATGATAGCAAGATAAAGTACATGATTTTCGGTTCCCGAAAGATATAGAATTAAGAAGATAATGTCGTTCAGCAATTAGAAGAAATGATTTTAAACCAACTTAAAATTCAAGGGTAACTAAGTTTTTGAAGATGAAAATAATGGGTGAAGTAGAATATGTTTTAATTTCAATATAATTGATCAGTACTACTGCACTTTAAATGATCTCTCGGATCGTTCTTTTAATGACAATACGATAAGTTAATTTACTTTAAAATTGCTCCATGTTGTGTGAGCTAGCTACTTTTAGAGTTTGGATTAATTCTAGGTTAGGTCTGAAGTATTCAAATGACCTCTAAATTTAAATTAGTTAAGTTTAATTTGGATTAGTGCAAGGTTAGACATTCACTTGAGGCATTGATGTACCTCTTATTACTTTTATCTATAATGTTTGTTCTTCCAATACTGATATTCGTTATTCAATATTCATGCATTACTAGTTACTATGCTATCAACTAAGTAAATTAATACTACACTTACTTCATCAGTAATATAAAACCAACTTCGTTAACCTTTGAATAGATTACTATTAGGTTAGTTTTACGTTAGGTTAGATTAAGTTACTTTCAAACTTTTATATGCACCATTTATCAATTAAAGTGTGATTATTCGGTCACCAACTTTTATTTCAGGATTAATGGTTTTTAACAGTTCCCATTCACTGCTCCATGTACTGGTGATTTGAATCTGTGACATAATTTTTTAGATTCTTTTACCGATACTTGGAACAATGAATCGGAACTGTGAATCATGTACGCGTTATTCTGTATTTGTTACAGTAGTTTCACCTTCCTTCATCTCTGACAGGATGCACTAACCCTGAAAGGGAAGTTGGTAACCGAATAATCACACTTTAATTGATAGATGGTGCATTTAAGAAATTTGAAAGTAATCTAATTTAATCCAACTAACATAATTGCAAACTACTAAAAACAGTTGATTTTATATTTGTAAATTAGTAAAGGCAGTGATGAAAATAGTTAAATACTGATGAAGTAAGTTTACTGATAAGTAGTTGATAATATAGTAACTAGTAATGCATGCACAATGAATTGTTGCTTAGGTGGAGGGAGTTATCACATTTTCACAGGAAATATGGATTTTCAATACGTCATTGTCGTAGGAAAGTGAAATAAGCATTTCTACATTTTTATAATATTATGGGAGCTTCTCCATTATAATAACTTCAGTTCCTCAGGAACAGGAATCACCATCCAATTGCAGTGATTCGATTCGTTTTCTTAATCGATTCCCTGGAACTGGATAGTGATTCCGGTTCCTACACTGAAAGCACTTTATGTCAATTGTAATCTTAACTCACTTGATGTAATCAAACCTAACCAAACCGAATGTAAACATTGAATTATAAATCAGAGTTGGAATATCATTATTTGCCTTTGCTTGTGTGAAAAATCTTAACTTCCTGCAGAGTTTTATGTTCAAATTTTGTAATCACATCACTTACTTTGTTAATTTCTTAAGTAGCACTAACCACATGCAATAGTTTAAACTAATACTGACAATTGGATTGTCAGCACCAGCAGATTTTTTAAGTTATTTCTGTGTAATGAATCCAATGATATACTAATTGTTGGATTTTAAACGAAACGAATTAAATTAGCTGTTATTTATTAATTGAGGATGCTTTATTTTAAATTTTACTTAATTGTTGTTCCATAATTTATACTGTTTTACCATTGTTCTTTATCCATTTAATAACAAAATTAATTGAAAGCATCCCGTGATTTTAATTGTAACTTAAATCATTCGTGTAACCACTAAATTATAGGAGGGCCGACATGTTAATGTAACCAAATGTTTAGCAAGTCAAACAGAATCTAACCTTGACTGCTCTGAACGATCCAGAAGCAGAAAGTATCTCAGTGTTACTTTAGCATACGCCATGTATGATTTTTGCGAACGAAATGAGTCACAGGTTCATGAGTCTGAATCATGGTAATACCAGAGAGTTTATTCCCTTCTCTCTGGAAATACTACGTCATAGTGACATGTTTATTTCCATATCAACATTGACTTTTTCTACAAAACTAACGGTGAGCAATAGAGAACGAAGACGGGTTGGAAAAGCCAGGCTAGATATATACCTTATCGGAACAAAAATAGTTTAACTCATACACGGTTCACAGTTCCGTCTTGTTGAAAGAGAGAATAGTTTTCACACATATGCGTCAATGCAGTAGCCACTGTTGTTTAGGTGGAAGGAATTACCACACTTTTGACAGGAAATATTAGTTTTCAGTAGGCCACTGTCAAAGAAAAATAAAAGAAGTATATTTTAATTTGTTGATAACATAAAAAATCCCACAGTTGGAATATTATGCGAACTTTTATATCTCATTTTGCTTATGTGAGAAATCTTCACTTCATCTAGAAATTTATGATTAAATATGGTAACCACATCACTTTAGTTCATCATTTCCCGAAATTGCCTAGCCACATTAAACAGTTTTAAAATTACCATCACTAACTACACTGAAAAAACAATACTGTTTAAGCTGATTTTGTGTAATGAATCAATTAAAACGACAATCAAATAATGGACTAATTGTTGGATTTAAACTAAACGAATTAAATTAACTGTCATATATTTAGTAAATGTTTTAATTTATATTTTATTTCATTGTTGTTCCAAGGTTTATACGATTTAACGATTGTCACTTACCTGTTTCATAACAACATTAATTGAACGAATCCTTTGATTGCCAATAGGAACAGGAGCTATGAAACGGAATCAAATTAACAGTGTACGCGCTAAATTATAATAGAGCCACTTTTTCATTATACGCTATGCACATCACTTTTAACCTGACACCACCCACCACCTATGACTTCCATTTCTGGTTCCAAATGGAACGCCTGACGTATACTAAAGAGACGCTAGTATCTAAAGTTCAAACGTGAAGCGTGGTAACAATGTGATTACACTTACAAACACCAAAGGCACTTTAGGTACTCCCGGATCGTTCTTTCAATGACAATTACGAGATGTTACATTGATGTTTTACAAAGCCTGTTGAAATTCAAATTAGCTAAGTTTATTTTTGATTAGTACATGATTAGGTTACAGAAATATCGGTTTGGATTAGTGTAAGGTTAGGTTACAAAAATGTCAATTTGGATCTAATTATTATGACACCAGGGGATTATCTAAAGTCCATTCCTTATTACGATTAAGTATTAAGTTGGTATCAAAATCTATGCAGATTTTAACGAAATGTGAAGAAATTGTGAAATTGCCCATGTTGTACTTGAGGTCTCCTTATACTGCTTTACTATACTCAAGATGAGCTACGTAGTTTTAAGCAAATCTCCAATAGATTACCTACAATCTAGACTTTCACTTTACAGACAACTTGCGAGATCGCAGTACAAAATATATATCTGTGCCACAGGTTTATGAAACCGAGTATAAACTTCGTACCGTCAAGTGGGGTTACTTTGGCCATTTGTGTACTACTTTGGCCCAGCGCTTGGAAAAAGACATGTAAGTTCATAGCATCACACAAGGTAGCAACATCGAAAGAGTTTATAGTGCGGCCGGTAGATTGCAGTATTAGTAACATATGTTGTGTGTTCTTGTGTTGCGAAGTCTTGCGTTATGACGGGTCAGTTTTGTAAGCGTGAAACTTTACATTGTGCAGACAAATTGTGAAGAGCTAAAATAAAGGTAAGTAAACCAATCTACCACTAATATATCTGTAAACATATTCTGAAAGTTTTGCTACATAAGTATAAGGATTTTAAGCTATGTAAAGATTTTTCTGTGAATGTAGGATTTGGAATTTGTTGGGGTAACTTTGGCCCACGTCCTATGAAGGTCTGCCTCAGCAAGATGACAATGAGAAGGCAACAGTTTCAAAGAAACGTAAAGGTAATTCAAAGAGTGAGAAGAATC
>JAGDQP010049948.1:0-14369 GCA_022664845.1 Lepisma saccharinum | reverse complement strand
ACAATACAATTAATATTAGAAAGGAATCTATTAGCATCAATCCAATTCAGCTTTTCAGTCGGATTGCTGCTGTGCTGCAGTCACATGAGGAATTGCCGAAATATTTTAAATATGAACTCGCGCCTTATCCTCCATCTTTATTTGATGACATTTCTATGCGAAAAACCAGAAAATCTGTAATTATGGATATTATAGAGGCTATCGAACCCTGTGTGCAACCTCCATCAGAATTAAGATACATCGTAGATGGTGGCTTCCTACTTCATGCTGTTATTTGGTCTGGTGTTGACACATATGCAGAAATTTGTAAAAAAAAAAAAAAAAATACGTACAATATGTACAGAATCATTTTTCGCCCTGTGAAGCAGTAGTTTTTGATGGGTATGCGACTGGCAATACCAAAGATGTTGAACGGCAGAGAAGAATGATGTCAAAGATGTCTGCTGCAATTGCATTTGAGGAATATATGAAGGTAACAACTGATCAAGCACACGTTTTACGTAACTCTGAAAACAAGGCTCGCTTGATTGACATCCTTAAGACTCAATTTCACTCTGCTAGTATTACAGTGTACCAAGCTGAAGGAGACGCAGATGCTCTAACTGCTGCTACTGCCATTAGTATTGGGAATAAAAATATTTCTGTTGCTGTTGTAGGAAGTGACTCTGACTTGCTCTCGATTTTAATTGCTCGTTGACATCCACACACTACAATATATTTCATGAAGCTACAAAATAACAAAAATGAAGTCAAATGCTTCCACATTTGCAATATCCAGAGAAGCCTAGAATCACTTAAAGACAGTTTTTTGTTCTTCCATGCCGTCACAGGATGTGACACGACTTCTGCTGTATTCAACAAAGGAAAACAGAGCGCATTCAAAATTCTTCAGAAGGACCAAGAACTCTCCAAAGCAGTTACAGCGTTCAACAACTCTGATCTAGATCCCAAAACAATAATTGAGGTAGGAGAAAGATTTCTTGTGAGGTTATATGAAGGAAAGAACAATGTTTCTTTAGATGAGCTCAGATATAATTTGTACAATAAAACAGTAGCTAGGAAACTATCTTCATCATTCAATTTAGCAACGTTACCTCCAACAAGTGCAGCTGCTTTCCAATACTGTCTTCGTGTTTACCTTCAAGTACAGCAATGGTTAGGGAATATTTAGAACCAACAGAATGGGGGTGGCACTCAAGGGAAGGTAAATTGTTTCCAGTGACAACAAACTTACCGGCTGTTCCTGAAAACCTGCTCAACTTGATATCGTGCCAGTGCAAGATCACAACACAGAAAGTCTGTGGCGATAAATGCGAATGCAGGAAGGTCGGACACGTGTGTTTCAAATGTTGTTACTACTGTGAAGGAATTGGTTGTTCAAACATGTCAGTTGCTGATGATTCTGAAGATGATGACGCCTTTTTTTAATAGAAGAAAGAAATAGGAGGCGAATCATTCTCAAGGTTAGTACAGATAAGTTTAATTATTTTACTATCAACATTCTTCAACATTTGCTGTTTAAAATAGTGAAAACACGACTGACCTAGCTTTAAATTAACGAAAGTTATTAAAGAAAAAGGAGAGTAAGTGTTGCGAGTCCGGCTGCCATCTTCGTCCGCCATTTTGGGGGTGAAGCGAACATGGGATTTTAGGGGATTTTTGGGATTTCATTTGAGAGGCTACAAAGAGTAAATCCTGAAAAAATTAGCTTTTTATAAATTATTTTAGCTCGCAACCCCCATATTTACTGTATTTTCCTTCCGCCATTTTGGGGGTGAAGCGAACATGGAATTTTAGGGGACTTTTGGGATTTCATTTGGGAGGCCACAAAGAGCAAATCCTGAAAAAAATAGCTTTTTATAAATTATTTCAGCTCGCAACCCCAAATTTACTGGGCTAATATTGCAGTGGTAACTACGGGGTCTTTTCTTCCAGTCGTTTTGTGTTCCAGGAAAGGACAAGGTGTAGGATTTCAGTCTCCAACTCCGAGGCCACATCGGCCTTTCAGGTGAGGCGAGGACAGGGGAAGGAAGCGATTCTGTCCCACGCGACGGCACCATTGTGGGAGTACGGCAAATCAAGGACAACCTTTGTCTTCCCTCACGTGCGTTATTCACGCATAACTATCGTCCACCCTTTTCACGCATGTGTCCACAGTCTTTCCTATCGTCTTTTGTGTTACTTATTCCTTTTTCTTGTGCCTGAATTGATATCTTGTGCTATATCCGACATCTCAAATTTCGACAGAGTTGGCAACACTGCGTTCCAGATGGTAACCCTGTTTGCGGTCTTTCCTAGTCCTTGATACCCTTCTTATGGTTGGCATGTTCCTTCTGGTTGGCTTTCTTTGACTCGTTGCAAGATATTCACTTTCACCGTCATTCCTGCCTTTCTCTTATTTTGCCACCATTCATGTTTCCTCTTCCCTAGCTCCGCTCCCTATGGTTCGTAGCTTAAAGTTTGGTGATCTCTATATCTTTTCATGATCAATCAGATGCCGCGTGTTTGCAATGATTTGCGCGACAATTAGGGTATATGGTCCTTTTACTTGTGAGCTATGGCGGCTACGGCGTCTATGTTCTAAAGATTCAAGATTTAGAAAAGTTATACCAGTAATCGTAATGTTTTGAGAATAAGGCAGTTTTAATTTATAACATAATATCCTGAAAAAGCAACAATAAATATAAATTAGAAGTTCCTGACACGACATACAGGTACCTTTGTTCTTAACAAATGTAAAGAACGTTTTCATCTTTTACCACAATCTCATCATCCAATGGAAGACGACCCCTAAAATTCCTAAGTTTGGACAGTTTTTGTGAATTGAAAAATACAAAATGGTTACAAAAAAAATTACACAATCAGCGCCACTCCAGCTGAGCTGGGATGAGTCGAATAGACTCTTCTTTCCATATTCTAGACCTGACGGTAGAATTCTTTTGCAACGGAGTGCCTATACTGGAATTACATAAATTGCAGATTAAAACGGCCGGAGCCCCAACCTTTTCTCGACCACCAAGGAGTGGACGGGACCTCACTTATTCCCAAATCATGAGAATATAGCTGAGCCTCAACCTTTCCCCGACTACCAGAAAGTAGGCGGATCCACGCTCTTTCCCCGACCATCAAGAATAGACGGGACCCCGCTCTTTTCTCAACCATCATGAAATGGACGGGGAGTCGCTTTTTCCTCGAAATGGACGGGGACCCACCCATTTCTCGACCTAAGGCAATGGCCGTGGGCCCACCATGTGGTGGGCTCAGGGACCGACGGTGGCAAGGAAATGGCCTGACGACCAAACGCCACTTATGGCTACACGCCGACCTTCCCCCAACTATTTCCCAACTACCAGTCTGTGTCCTGCCTATTCCCGACGCTGGTCCGACCAAAATCCTCAACCATTTGCCGTCTTGGTTGTTATTTAGCTTGCTGGGAAGTAGTGAACAATGGTTAAAACGCTTAAATTATGGAACAACAATGAAATAAGTTTAAATTAAAACATTTAATAAACAAATGACAGTAAGTTCCAACAATTCATTATTTTACTATTGTTTTAATTTATTTATTACACGAAATCTGGTTGATTAGGATGAGAACTACCTTAAGATTTAAGTGTCGTTTCGAGAATGATGATTAGTAACGAATTGATCTCTTTCCGTGGCACCGAATTTTACACTGAAAAACCGTCGTAGAGAGAATATTTTTCCCACATTGTGTCATTGCAATCTTCATTGTTGCTTAGATGCAAAGAATATCACACTTTTCACAGGAAACTTTAGTTTTCAGCACCTCACTGTCAACTGAAAATGAAAGGGGCAAATTGCGAACAGATACAGATTAACGCGTACACGATTTATAGTTCTGATTCATACTTTCAAGTAGAGGTGTATGGAATCTGTGATAAGTGATCGTAGATTCAAAGTCACCGGTACTTGGAGCAGTGAATAGAACTATGAGCCGTGTGAGTGTTATCTGTATTTGTTCCGAAAATAGCGTACTAATATTTATCTGTTTGACTTTCTTTAATATGAACGTTATTTACGAACCGAACAGTTAACTTGAACCAACCTCTTATTAACTAACCCGTGTCAGTATAACAAGTTATTGAAATCAACCGATTAGTGGAGTTAGAAGAGAGAGGTCAAGAAAAGAATCTCCTGGTACCAGTGATTTATCCACGCACGCCAGCACCCCCCAATCAAATCTGTTAAACACCCCGTACGGGGATGCACTTTGGAAATCAGTGCTGTGACACATGGAACACAAATTAAAAATCATCACATAACAATTTTGTTTGTCTCATTCATATTATCTCACTGTCATTGAACAGTTTTCACTTCTTTTCGGTCGTAGCACGGTTCGTAGTTACTATTTGCACACCTTAGCTGATGAAATCCTATACTCTTTAAGCTATATCAAGAACAATAGTATAACTTCAATAGGAACTACATTGAACAAATGGCTTAGAGCTGTTTGTCTTAAAATTAATTAAAAAACCTGTTGGATATATTATGTGCTGTAGTGATTTAAAGTTACGCGTTGTAACCCTTTATCGTTCTGCATGGTAAGTCTAAAAACACCGTAACATCAGATGCGTGAATATACTAAAACACAATACATTTGTTCAGTGGTTATGCGCGGGAAAGTTAAAAACAAATTACTGAAGTCTGTATACTAAAGGCCACTTTAGACGATCCTTCGTGTGCAATCCCATCGGTTACATTCTTTGATCGTGTAAAGCGCAGATCGTACGATTTTTCATGCTATCTCCGATGTGTTCTCTAAATAGAAACGGTCCTATTTTTCAGCGGATTTTTCGTACAATCTATGGCCTATGGCTATTGCCCGTACTGGCAATATAGCGTGCTTTCCTATTCGGTTGTTTGGTTATGGATTACGAGAGAAAGAGAACATATTAATGTTATTACTTGATGCTGAAATCAACATACATAATGGCATAATAAACTATTGCAGGTATAAAGATATAAAACAATGTTTTTAAGGGAAGTGTAAAAAGGTCAGTGATACTGCAGTACAGCTACTTCTACTATAGAGGACTGGCAATACCTCAAAATACTACGTTTTGCATTCCCATAACCATAAAAGGTACTAAATACGTGAGAAATATGTTTAAAAATATAAAGACAAAGTTCTGATGTGATCTAATAGCTACTGCTTCTCCTATATATTGTGTAATGCAGCTAAGATGATTTTCATTGTTTTTCTTGTGCGTAGAGTACCGAATCTTCTAGTCATGATATGTATGAAAGGAAATAATGTAGAGGATACCGCTATCTTTGCAATTATACTCCTCCCCAATTATTTTGATAAACATATACGCTCTGTGCATCCAAAATAATGAAATACATTGAACAGTAATTACAGAAGTAGACATAATGTAAGTAGAGTGTCGACGCCAAGCCAGAGCTGTGCAAGTCAATACGTGAGCTAGGTAATTAATCGAACGAACTAATTTTTATTCAAGGGTTAAGACAGCTGACCCTCCCTATTCACACCTATATACCTTGTGTGAAATGAGCCTATAAATCAGATAAAATCTAAATTACTCCTGATTTTTTATTTTCCATGTATTTCATGTTTATAGGAACGTAAAACGTAGCATTTTGAGGCGTTTCCAGTGCTCTGTGATAGAAGTAGTTAAACCGCAGTATTACTAATTGCCCCCATATGTATAAATAGGACTTAATATATCGCGATTTATATACTTTTGAACTGCTGTGTAATGTCACATATCTTGTTAACTCAGGAATATTGTAAAAACACATATGACTCCGAACTTATCACCGAAGACGGCAAAAGTTTCAACGTTTTTGTATGTCCGCATTGAAATATCTTTATTGAAGTACAGAAGTAAAGCTACAACACTTTCGTTACCACTGAAACCTAGTAGAAGTTAGATTCTCTTGGTAGAAAATGTGGCATTAAAACAAACTGAATTTCTGTTGCGTCAAGATTCATTGTTATCAATATTTTAATTCTTTTCTATTTTTTAAATGGGCTATACTTTCACAGGTATCTGTGGCATAATTACCCTAAAAGCCTGAGATGTCACAACTATAAACTCCAGCAGTTTCATCATTATCTCCTTGTATCCAAAATTGTACCGTGTAAAACACTATACAATATTGTATGATTTATCGTACGAAAAATTTCGTACTATGAATTGTATACATTCTTTCATACGAGAGATCGTACGAGAAATTGTACCGTCTAAAGCGGCCTTTAAGGCCACTTTAGGCGATCCAATTTCTCGTACGATCCCTCGTGTGCAATCCCATCGGTTACATTCTTTGATCGTGTAAAACGCAGATCGTACGATTTTTCATGCTATCTCCGATGTGTTCTCTAAATAGAAAAGGTCTTATTTTTCAGCGGATTTTTCGTACAATCTATGACAGCGCCCCTACTGGCAATATAGCGTGCTTTCCTATTCGGCTGTTATGGATTACGAGAGAAAGAGAACATATTAATGTTATTACTTGATGTAGAAATTAACATACATAGTGGCATAATAAACTATTACAGGTATAAAGATATAAAACAATGTTTTTAACGGAAGTGTAAAAAGGTCAGTGATAATGCAGTACAGCTACTTCTATAGAGGAGTGGCAATACCTCAAAATGCTAGGTTTTGCATTCTTATAACCATAAAAGGTACTAAATACGTGAGAAATATGTTTAAAAATATAAAGACAAAGTTCTGATGTGATTTAATAGCTACTGCTTTTCCTATATATTGTGCAATGCAGTTAAGGTGATTTTCATTGTTTTTCTTGTGCGTAGAGTACCGAATCTGCTGCAATCATGATAAGTATGAAAGGAAATAACGTAGACGATACCGGTACCTTTGCAATCATGTTTCTCCCCAGTTATTTTGATAAACATATACGCTCTGTGCATCCGAAATAATGAAATACATTGAACAGTAATTACAGAAGTAGACATAATGTAAGTAGAGTGTCGACGTCAACCCAGAGCTGTGCAAGTCAATACGTAAGCTTGGGTAATTAATCGAACGAATTATTTTTTATTCAAGAGTTAAGACAGCTGACCCTCCCTATTAACACCTACATACCTTGTGTGAAATGAGCCTATAAATCAGATAAAATCTAAATTACTCCTGATTTTTTATTTTCCATGTATTTCATGTTTATAGGAACTAAAACGTAGCATTTTGAGGCGTTTCCAGTGCTCTGTGGTAGTTGTTAAACCGCAGTATTACTAATTGCCCCCATATGTATAAATAGGAGTTAATATATCGCGATTTATATACTTTTTAAAGTGCTGTGTAATGTCACATATCTTGTTAACAAAGGAATATTGTAAAAACAACACATATGACTCCGAACTTATCACTGAAGACAGCAAAATTTTCAACGTTTTTTGTGTGTCCGCATTGAAATTTCTTTATTGAAGTACAGAAGTAAAGCTAGAACACACTCGTTACCACTGAAACCTAGTAGAAGTTAGATTCTCTTGGTAGAAAATGTGGCATTAAAACAAACTGAATTTCTTTTGTGTCAAGATTGATTGTTATGCCATAATTACCCTAAAAGCCTGAGATGTCACAACTATAAACTCCAGTAATTTCATCATTATCCCATCGTATCCAAAATTGTACTGTGTAAAACACTATAGCTGCATCCTTCATCTCCTATTCCTTTCCTACCGGAAGGTCGGCCATCTTAAGAACTGATCATATAACGTCTTTTGCTTTCCTTGTGACCTTTTTTGCCTCCTTCGGCCAAGGATACATGCGGTCCATTTTTCGTACCCTTTAGCGCTCAGTTGTTTCATGTAGAAACTAGCCCCACCTATGAATTAACGGATGATGAAAGCATTGCGCAGGGAGGAAGTGACCTCGCGTTGAAACCGATGGTGTGGGGAGGGTAGTCCCGCGGGATTAGCATCTTGCATTCCGTTGTTCCTTCCATTGTATGAATGGAGTTAGTCAGTCGTTCCTTTCATTGTTTATTTATTCTTTCGTGGTATTTTAAAGATTCTTTTCAAATTAAGATTCTGTTGTTATTTGCAGCAATATTTTTTTTTTTTTTAAATAAGAAAATTTACAGGGGAAGAAAGCATTTATTTTAGGTAAGCGTCATATTGCGTTGTTGGGGATGATAGTATCAAAATCAAAAGAAGTTTTGTTAAGGGGACGTTCGCCGTTTTAAATTGTTATAAAATAGCATATATATCATTATTATTTTTATTGAAAAAGTGATAATAATGCTATTTATAACGTTTCTAAATGATTTTTCTAGAGAATAATTATTAATTAATTAAATAATTAATTAAGGATTTTTATTTATACTTTTCTACTAAACTAACGAAGCAGGAACATCGAATCTAAAATATATGATTCCCTACACCTTCCTGAGTGACATGAATAATTTCGCAAAGTTTCTTTTGCATTACATGAACTTTTATGCGCTTTTCTCTGAAGAGGTGAACAATTTGATTGCAACAGTTTGTTTTGCCAAATAATGTAACATTGATTTTCTACTTTTTATTATATTAAAATGGTACATTTGTTTACTATTTAATATATCGTCGTCGGAACTGCAATACCCGCTATGCGGCAAAACACGAATTTTTCAGGAAGGCCAAAAAACCGGTTTCTGTTCTACAGTCTTGAATACAATTTACGTACTTTAAAGTGGTTATATCTAAAAAAAAAGTAGAAGTTATTTTCACATTAATTTTTTCTACAGTATGCAGAGTACTCAGAACTACAAACTGGTGGGAAAACATGAAAAGTTAAAAGAAAATGCCACATAGGGGTATTGCAGTTCCGACGACGATATGTCATTGCAAAGAGTGAAGATTGCTCTTTTCTTTGCAATACTTTTTTTACTTTTAAAAGTATACCCATTCCGAAAAAAAAGTAAAAAGTTTGTTACATGAGTCAATCATTTTGAATTTGCCACCGTTCACTAGCGCCGCCATGCGAATCAGATGCGAACTGCGACGACACTTGCCCATAACGACAGGAGAATTTAAGTGGTGCAAACTCTGTTTTACTGTCCGGTGCGTTATTTTTTTCTCTGTTGTGATGGGTAAAACTAAAAGACCCCTATCACAAACTAAAAAGAGAAGTAAACATTCCCAAGCACGTCGTTTATATTGGAAAAGGCGTAAACTCGAATGTGATGATGTAAATGCGATTACAGTGAACTTGGAAGATGCCGTAGTTCAACATATCGTTAATGAAGACAATAGTTCTTCGAGTGTTGTAAAGGAATGGACAGCATACAAGATTTCAAATAAAAAAAACACTTTAAAAAAATGCTAAAAATTAGATTTATTAGCTGCATTAGTAAATAAGGTTTTATTTTATCATGTAAGTTGCCGATTATTTATTTATTTATGCGCGGCTTTTGTCTAAGTAAGATTTCTTTTTAACTGTGTAAAGGTAATGGGGATTATGTACAGTTCATGGGCGTTTATATCCAGGGAAGATTTTGTCCAGGGGAATTTTGTCCTACATTCGGGAATCGAACCCAGGACCTCCCGAAGGCAAAGCCAACGCACTACCAGCAGAGCTATATTGCTCGGTGAATTATATTTCGGGATCAGAGGATGAGGAAGTAAATTGAACTTGTCTTAGTGAATTTTAGAAAATCTCACTGAGGATGACCAGCCATCAGAGATGAATTCAGGGGGTGGTCCGGGGGGAATGCCCTCCCTGAAATTAAAAATTTCCCCCTGGGTGAATTTGCCTCTTATATTCCGCAAAGTTGTCTTTAAGTTCCGGGTATTTTCAACTAGGCTAATACATATATATATATATATATATATATATATATATATATATATATATATATATATATATATATTAATTTTTTTACGGGAATATCTTGTGTAACCTTTCGAGTTCAAAAAACTTTGCGTCTCAAGTAATTTTGAACCTCAAGCACCCTATGAGTTTTTACAAGTGTTTGTTAGTGTTTACTTTTTTAAACATAAAGTGCTTGTTCCGGCAATAATTCCAATTTCGTAGTACATCTTGACCGCTTTTTTCTTTTCTTTTTTTTTGCATCATCTCGTTATATATTAGATCCTTTCGTTCGTCTCTTATTCAATATTTATGTATGAGTTGTATACCCTTTGGACGGCCTAAGAGTGGAGTCGATGCATGTGTTGCTTATAAGTGAATTTGCATTTGCCAATCTCGGAAATATAGCAGATTTCAGTCAAATTGTGCTTACATCATTTTGTGCTAAGCACGCGCGTGATCAATCTGCTATATTTCTTTGCAACACTTTTAGTGTGCTGCCGTCTATGCCGTAGATCATTTCAAGCAGTTTTAGTCCTCTGCGTTTTTTACATCCCCAAATTGTGCCTTGATAATCGTCTTTGGACTGGACACTAGATATAGGTCGGCAAAAATATTTTTTTGTACTATTTGTTTGTGAAGACAAAGAAGCAAGTTTTTTTATTCTTTGTTTATTTGCTTACTGAGGAGATAAGCACGCCCCAGGTCGAGCTAAGATGATTTCAATATTCATATGCAAAGCGTCACATTTATTTTTGGGTTGCCGAGTCCCTGTGGTGCTGTTAACTTTATACCCGACAAGTTTCGACTCATTGTTCCCAGATTGAAATTTTTATTATTAATAAATTCCCCCGCAACCCTGTCTGAGCCTTAGATGCCTAAAGGCCATAAATAAAATAAAAAAAGCAGTTTTATAACATGAAACACTTCTTTCTACATCACACGATGTTATCACCTCAAATTTGAACTTAGAGAAACAATTACAGTTTTAAAAACGCAACGACGAGGATTTATTTGTATCAGTTCGCCCGCAAATATACAAGTGAACACATTTCAAACATTTAAATACATTATATTAATTAATAAATTAGCCAAACCCCTTTTATTATAAATAGTATACAAGATTTTATGCAAGTTTACTTTTGAAAACTCGACTATAAGGTCCATCAAACCTATTTTACACTGATACGAATATTCAAAGACTAACTTGCCCCCCCCCCCCACACACACACTTCTGTCCGGCAATCGTCGCAACTGCTTTCAGGCGTTCTTTCGGGGGAAGGGGTCAACCGTTTTCCCGAAGGAATTAGTCTCAACACTTGTATTATTCATATGCATGCTGATATATATTTGATTTTATATATCAAAATTTGCTTGCCGTTTGTAGGATTTTTATTAGGATTACTGTTAGATAGTTAAACTTCTAACATCCTGTCGTAGAAACTTGTAACAGCAGTAGGCCCTAACATCAACTCTTGCAAAATTTATATATATTGCGGCCAAGCTGCCGGAAGAAATTTATTCAAAAATTAATTAATTTATTTATTTATTTTCAGTTTTGAGACAGATAGTTTGGACTCTTTCATAATCAAACAAGATACTGAGAAAGCTAAGCAGAGTGACTTTCCAAGTGGACATCGAATTGTTGATTTGGGCCATGTACTTCGTTGGTCTATGAAGCTACAAGATAATCATAAGAAAATATCAAATTCGAAGTGTCACAGTTTTTTTTCTTTTTTATAAAAAAAAAAAGAAAATCAGGATTCGGAAATACAATTGTTGTTCTTGATTTACTGTCATTTTGTGCATCCATCCGATTGCCTGTAGTGACACAGGAATGCTTTTTTTTTTTTTTCAGAAAAAAACTTTGTTTTATTTTTGTCACTGTCAAAAACTTGTAAACTAACTATGCAGAGGGATTTCCTAGGATTTCACGGATGCATTGAAGGAAGGAGTCACTCCCCCCCTCCCCTTAGGTTGATTAAGGACAGAATTTACTCACAAATAGAGACTCCCAATCCTGAGAGCTGTACACTCATGCTCAAAAAAATTTTCGCATGTCTTTATTTGACAGTTTTTGACAAATAATATTTTTCTCCTTGAATTCTGGCGTTCGCTTAATTGTTAAACATGTGAAGTATATAAAGACGAATATTTCCTGAAATTTTGTCACAAAAATATTAATAAAAAATGAAATTATAACGAAAAAACAGAAACATGAAAAATGATCGAAAAAAATTGTCCAAAAGTGAGAGATTTGGCAACAGGGAAATTGACGGGGAAATTCAGAGGAAAGAAGGGATATTTCTCTTGGCTCTATGAAACAGTGTATATCTTTAGTATTACCAGCAACTGAGATTACAGACAATGTTCTTTCAAATAAAACATTACACAAACAAAAGTTACAGATACAACATATGCATTGCATAATCATGTAGCATAAGCTATTATATCCACGAGAAAGGGTAAAGAAAGACGCAATATTGGTTTGAAATTTCGAAGTGAAGATTGTCATTCAATGCTGTATTAATAAACGCTAATGGAAGTGCTACAGAGCAGCGTCCTCTGTGGCGTAGTGGTTAAGCTTGTCGACCGTAATGCAAAGGATTGTCAGTTCAAGTCACCTCTCTGCCCTGATTTTTTTTTCCGGAATGCAAAACGGCGTGATAAATTTACTTAAATTATATTATCCTTAGTATTAACTAACTATTGATAGGACGATTTTTATTACGTTACGAGTGAGGGGAAAATCGTCAGAAAAGACAACCTCTTGTCCGCTAATTTCAATGAAGCAAGAGAAATATGCTGTTAAATGTATTCTCTTCATGAATTTATTGAATTAAATTTTATTCATGGCGCTTTGGGCCTTGATAGTAGAATGATTGGACTTCCTGTTTTAACAGGACTATCCTTTTTTTGTCATGTGTCCCGTTGTCCCGGCAAATTATTAACAATACAGCAGATGTCCCTTTATTGCTACAAAGAAGTTGTCAATCTGTTCAGTTAACTTTTTTCGCAAATAACTGCCAACAATTGCTTGAGGCAGGCAGCATGATATCATGCTTTATGTTGTCTTAGTAGTTCCTGATTTGGAAGTTTTCGAGTGACGGGCAGAGTGGTTGAGTAAGGATTCACAGCACTTGGTGCTTAAGCCTGAAATGGATCCCCGCTATTACCCCATTAATTTCCCTGAATTGCTTTAAATAATCCTTTTATTTCACTTCAAGTGTATTTTAAAGGATGGACTTCTTTGTTTAAAAAAAAAAATAAAGAAAATTAAATTTTGAATGAAAAACCTTTAATTAAGCTTGAACTTTTGATTTTCTTGAAATACTAATTAATATTTGGTTCAGTATTATACTCAGATCCTTGAGAAAGACGTTACACATTATATTTGTTCTTCACAACTGTGGAAAATACTTTTGTGTTGATGGATATTTAACATTATTTTGATGATGTTAAGCAAACCATTCATGTTTGCGGAATACGGAATTTAAAATTGGCAATATGACATACAGTCTTGAATCACAGGAAAAAGCTCGAACGATAAGACTTGGCTAGATTTGAGAAAGGAAACATTGGCTACAGTTGACTGACTCGCTGCCTCACTTACAACACAAGCTATACTCCGTGACGTAATGTTACCAGAGCAGAGCAAAAGGCTTAGAGCTTTCAGACCCTTCAACAGTGAATTCCTGTATCTAACTAGATTGATGTTACGATTGAGGCTCGAACCCCTCGGAACGCACATACACTTTTTTTCGTTAAATCTTTTTTACTTATTTGTGTTAGTTTAGAATAAGCTTGTTCTATGGTTCTACGTGTATGGCCCGTTTTATGTTTTCTCAATTTAGTAAATTACAAGGCGTAAATGAACCTTGTGCACATGAGATTTCATTAAAATACCAAATTATGCTTTATCAGTTACTAGCTGATTTGCCCGCCCGTTGGTGTGGGGTTAATAAAATATGTTCACAACAGTCATCAGGACTGTCACCAATACTCACTTCCCGTGGGGGGGGTCCCTAACTTTGGGAGTTTTGTGGGGCTGCGCCTCCTTTATCGTAGCCGGACTTTCCGGGCTGCGCCCCCATGTGCAGATCTGCTACAGCTGTTATTACTACTATTATTCAATTGATTTTTATGACCTTCAGACATCTAAGGCTCAGGTAGACTACTACTACCCAGCAAACCAAATGTCGACCAAGGTGTAGGGGATTTTGGTCGGGCCGGTGTAGGGGATAGGAAGAACCCAAACTATTAGCCGGAAAATTGTTGGGGGAAGGTCGGCGTGCAACCACAAGTGACGTTTTGTCGTCGGACCGTTTGTTGACTGCCGTCGGCCTCTGACTTGCCGGCATAGAGGCGAAACCACGACCATCCCCAGCACTTGAAGGTGGGAAAAGGATGGGGCCTCGTTCATTGCCTTAGGTCGGGGAAAGGCGGCTCCCTGTCCATTTGTTGATGGTCGAGAAAAGAACGCGGCACCATCTAATCTTGATGGTCGTGAAATAAACGGAACCCCGCCCACTTTCTGCTGGTCGGGAAAAGGTTGGAGGTCCGGCCATT
>JAGDQP010049947.1:1014-14369 GCA_022664845.1 Lepisma saccharinum | reverse complement strand
GAGCTCAGATTTACAGAAAAAACTAATATTTAATATTCGTATTTTTTTATATATTTCTAGCTCTGCTCCATGAAGGAGCTCAAATTTTAAGAAATCATTTTTTTTAATTTCATATTTAGTTTTGGCATTCCTGCATGAATGAGGTAAGTTCAGTAGATCAACCAAGTACGAGTAGTATTCGTTTAATATACATTTTGAACTCGGTTGCATGAAGGAGCACAGATTTGCAGAAAAACTAGTATTTATTATTTATATTATTTTTGATATATTTCTCGCTCTGCTACATGAAGGAGCTCAAATTTTAAGAAATCATTTTTTTGTTAATTTGATATATAGTTTAACATTGCTGCTTGAATGAACTAAGTTCAGTAGATCTACCATATATTATTAGAATTTGTTTAATATACATTCTTGGCTCTGCTGCATGAAGGAGTTCAGATTTACAAAAAAAAAAGATATTTATTATTCGTATTATTTTTTATATATTTCTTGCTCTGCTCCATTATAGAGCTCAAATTTTAAGAAATCATTTTTTTGTTAATTTCATATATAGTTTTGGCATTCCTGCATGAATGAGCTAAGTTCAGTTGATCAACGATGTATTAGCAGTATTTGTTTAATATACGTTCCTGGCTCTGCTGCATGAAGAGCTCAGATTTACAGAAAAGCTAATATTTATTATTTGGTTTACTTTTTATTTATATCTGGCTCTACACCATGAAGCAGCTCAAATTTTAAAAAATCATTTTATTTTTCATTTTAGATATAGTTTTTTCATTCCTGCATGAATGATCTAATATCAGTAGATCAACCATGTATTAGTAGTATTTGTTTAATATACATTCTTGGCTCTGCTGTATTAAGGAGCTCAGATTTACAGAAAAATAAATATTTATTATTCGTATTTTTTTTATATATTTGTGGTTCTGCTCCATTAAGGAGCTCAAATTTTAAGAAATCATTTTTTGTTTGTATCATATATATTTTTGGCATTCCTGCATGAATGCGCTAAGTTCAGTAGATCAACCATGTATTAGTAGCATTTGTTTAATATACATTCTTGGCTCTGCTGCTTGAAGGAGCTCAGATTTGCAGAAAAACTAATATTTATTATTCGTAATATTTTTTATATATTTCTTGCTCTGCTCCATTATAGAGCTCAAATTCTAAGAAATCACTTTTTTGTTAATTTCTTATGTAGCTTTTTCATTCTTGCATGAATGATCTAATATCAGTAGATCAACCATGTATTAGTAGTATTTGTTTAATATATATTCTTGGCTTTGCTGCATGAAGGAGCTCAGATTTATAGAAAAACTAATATTTATTATTCGTATTATTTTTTTATATATTTGTGGTTCTGCTCCATTAAGGAGCTCAAATTTTAAGAAATCATTTTTTGTTTGTATCATATATATTTTTGGCATTCCTGCATGAATGCGCTAAGTTCAGTAGATCAACCATGTATTAGCAGCATTTGTTTAATATACATTCTTGGCTCTGCTGCTTGAAGGAGCTCAGATTTGCAGAAAAACTAATATTTATTATTCGTACTGTTTTTTTATATATTTCTGGCTCTGCTCCACGAAGCAGCTCAAATTTTAAGAAATCATTTTCTTGTTAACTTCTTATATAGCTTTGGCATTCCTGCATGATTGTGCTAAGTTCAGTAGATCAACCATGTATTAGCAGCATTTGTTTAATATACATTCTTGGCTCTGCTGCTTGAAGGAGCTCAGATTTGCAGAAAAACTAATATTTATTATTCGTACTATTTTTTATATATTTCTGGCTCTGCTCCATGAAGGAGATCAAATTTTAAGAAATCATTTTTTTGTAAATATCGTATATAGTTTTGGCATTCCTGGATAAATGCGCTAAGTTCAGTAGATCAACCATGTATTAGTAGTATTTATTTAATATAGGTTCCTGGCTCTGCTGTATTAAGGAGCTCAGATTTACAGAAGAACTAATATTTATTATTTGTATTACCTTTTGTATATTTCTGGCCCTGCTCCAGGAAGAAGCTCAAATTTTAAGAAATCATTTTTTTGTTAATTTCGTATATAGTTTTGGCATTCCTGCATGAGTGAGCTAATATAAGGAGATACACCATGTAGAAGTAGTATTTGTTTAATATAGATTCTTGGCTCTGCTGCATGAAAGAGCTCAGATATACAGAAAAACTAATATTTATTATTCGAATTATTTTTTATATATTTCTGGCTCTCTTCCATGAAGGAGCTCAAATTTTAACAAATCATTTTTTTGTTAATTTCGTATATACATTTGGTATTCCTGCATGTATGAGCTAAGTTCAGTAGATCAACCATGTATTAGTAGCATTTGTTTATTATACATTCTTGGCTCTACTGCTTGAAGCAGCTCACATTTACAGAAAAGCTAATATTTATTATTTGTATTATTTTTTATGTATTTCTGACTTTGCTTCATGAAGGAGCTCAAATTTTAAGAAATCATTTTTTTGTTATTTTCATATATAGTTTTGGCATTGCTGCATGAATGAAGTAATTTCAGTAGATCAAACTTGTACTAGTAGTATTTGTTCAATATATATTCCTGGCTTTGCTGCATGAAGGGGCTCAGATTTACATAAAAACTAATATTTATATTTCGTATTATTTTTATATATTTCTGGCTCTGCTCCATTAAGGAGCTGAAATTTTAGGAAATCATTTTTTTTTTGTTAATATCATATTTATTTATGGCATTCCTGCATGAATGCGCTAAGTTCAGTAGATCAACCATGTGTTAGTAATATTTGTTTTATATACATTCCTGGCTCTGCTGCTTGAAGGAGCTCAGATTTGCAGAATAACTAATATTTATTATTCGTATTAATTTTTATGTATTTCTGGCTCTGTTACATGAAGGAGCTCAAATTTTAAGGAATCATTTGTTTGTCAATTTCATATATAGTTTTGGCATTCCTGGATGAATGGGCTAAGTTCAGTAGATGGACAATGTATTAGTAGTATTTGTTTTATATACATTCCTGGCTCTGCTGCTTGAAGGAGCTCAGATTTACAGAAAAACTAATATTTATTATTCGTATTGTTTTTTATACATTTCTGGCTCTGCTCCATGAAGGAGCTCAAATTTAAAAAATAATTTATTCGTCAATTTCATATATAGTTTAGGCATTCCTTCATGAATGAGCTACGTTGTGTAGGTCAACCACGTATTAGTAGTATTTTTTTAATACAAATTCATGGCCTTGCTGCATGGCGGAGCTCAGATTTACAGAAAAAACTAATATTTGTTATTTGTATTATTTTTATATATTTCTGGCTCTGCTGCATGAAGGAGCTCACATTTTAAGAAATCACTTTTTGTTAATTTTATATATAGTTTTGGCATTGCTGCATGAATGAAGTAATTTCAGTAGATCAAACTTGTACTAGTAGTATTTGTTCAATATACATTCCTGGCTTTGCTGCATGAAGGAGCTCAGATTTACATAAAAACTAAGATTTATATTTCGTATTATTTTTTATATATTTCTGGCTCTGCTCCATTAAGGAGCTGAAATTTTAAGAAATCATTTTTTTTTGTTAATATCATATATAGTTTTGGCATTCCTGCATGAATGAGGTAAGTTCAGTAGATCTACGATGTATTAGTATTATTTGGTAAATATACATTCTTATCTCTGCTGCATGAAGGAGCTCAGATTTACAGAAAAATAAATATTTATTATCCGTATTATTTTTATATATTTCTGACTCTGCTCCATGAAGGAGATCAAATTTTAACAAATAGTTTATTTGTTAATTTCGTATATACTTTTTGCATTCCTGCATGAATGAGCTAAGTTCAGTAGATCAACCATGTATTAGCAGTATTTGTTTAATATACGTTCCTGGCTCTGCTGCATGAAGGAGCTCAGATTTACAGAAGAACTAATCTTTATTATTCGTATTATTTTTATATATTTCTGACTCTGCTCCATGAAAGAGCTCAAATTTTAAGAAATAGTTTTTTTTACATAGCTTTGGCATTCCTGCATGAATGAGGTAAGTTTAGTAGGTCAACCAAGTACAAGTAGTATTTGTTTAATATACATTCTTATTTCTGCTGCATGACGGAGCTCAGATTTGCAGAAAAACTAATATTAATTATTTGTCGTATTATTTACGTATTTCTGGCTCTGCTCCATGAAGGAGCTCAAATTTTAAGAAATCATTTTTTTGTTAATTTCTTATATAGCTTTGGCATTCCTGCATGAATGAGGTAAGTTCAGTAGGTCAACCATGTATTAGTAGTATTTGATTATTATACATTTTGAATTCTGTTGCATGAAGGAGCTCAGATTTACAGAAGAACTAATCTTTATTATTCGTATTATTTTTTATATATTTCTGGCTCTGCTCCATGAAGGAGCTCAAATTTGAGAAATCATTTTTTTGATAATTTCATAAATAGTTTTAGCATTCCTTCATGAATGAGGTACGTTCAGTAGATCAACCATGTTTTAGTAGTATTTTTTAAGATACGTTCTTGGTTCTGCTGCATGAAGGAGCTCAGATTTGCAGAAGAACTAATATTTATTATTTGTATTACTTCTTATATATTTCTAGCTCTGCTCCCTGAAGGAGCTCAAATTTTAAGAAATCATTTATTTGTTAATTTCATATATTGTTTTGGCATTCCTGCATGAATGAGGTAAGTTCAGTGGATCAACCAAGTACGAGTAGTATTCGTTTAATATACATTTTGAACTCGGTTGCATGAAGTAGCACAGATTTGAAGAAAAACTAGTATTTATTATTTATATTATTTTTTATATATTTCTGGCTCTGCTTCATGAAGGAGCTAAAATTTTAAGAAATCATTTTTTTGTTAATTTGATATATAGTTTTGTCATTGCTGCTTGAGTGAACTAAGTTCAGTAGATCTACCATATATTATTAGTATTTGTTTAATATACATTCTTCTCTCTGCTGCATGAAGGAGCTCAGTTTAAGAGAACCACAAATATTTATTATTTGTATTTTTTATATATATCTCTGGCTCTGGTCCATTATAGAGTTCAAATTTTAAGTAATCATTTTTTTTGTTAATTTCGTATATAGTTTGGTATTCCTCATGAATCCGCTAAGTTAAGTAGATCAACAAGGTATTAGTAGTATTTGTTTAATATACATTCTTAGCTCTTCTGCATGAAGGAGCTCAGATTTACAGAAAAAACTAATATTTAATATTCGTATTTTTTAATATATTTTTAGCTCTGCTCCATGGAGGAGCTCAAATTTTAAGAAATCTTTTTTGTGTTAATTTCATATTTAGTTTTGGCATTCCTGCATGAATGAGGTAAGTTCAGTAGATCAACCAAGTACAAGTAGTATTCGTTTAATATACGTTTTGAACTCTGTTGCATGAAGGAGCTCAGATTTACAGAAAAACTAGTATTTATTATTTGTATTATTTTTTTATATATTTCTGGCTCTGCTTCATGAAGGAGCTGAAATTGTAAGAAATCATTTTTTTGTTAATTTCGTATATACTTTTGGCATTCCTGCATGTTCTAGCATTATTTGTTTATTATACATTTTTGGCTCTGCTGCATGACGGAGCTCACATTTACAGAAAAACATTTATTATTCGTATTATTTTATATATATTTCTGGCTCTGCTCCATGAAGGAGCTCAAATTTTTAGAAATCATTTTTTTAATTACATATATTGTTTTGACATTCCTGCATGAATGAGCTAAGTTCAGTAGATCAACCATGTATTAGTAGTGTTTGTTTAACATATGTTCTTGGCTCTGCTGCATGAAGGAGCTGAGTTTTACAGCAAAACAAATATTTATTATTCGTATTATTTTTTATATATTTCTTGCTCTGCTCCCTTAAGGAGCTCAAATTTTAAGATATATTTTTTTTTGTTAATTTCATATATAGTTTTGGCATTCCTGGAAGAATGAGCTACGTTCAATAGATCAACCATGTACTAGTAGTATTTGTTTAATATATATTCTTGGCTCTGCTGCATGAAAGAGCTCAGATTTACAGAAAAACTATTATTTCTTATTCGTATTTTTTATATATATCTGGCTCTGCTGCATGTAAGAGCTCACATTTTAATCTATTATTAAATAGTAGGAATTTCATATATTTCTTTCACCCTGCCACATGCAGGATCTTAGATTTTCAGGTGAATAAATATTATAACCATTTTTTCATATGTATTCTCGCACGGGAGCAGATATAAGATATCGATAAAAAATGACATTTTATGTTTGAAGTTTTCTATTTTAGATTTGGCAGACGTTGAAACAGTTACTACCTAGCCGGAAACTGATGTCACTCTTGTTCACAGTATAATATTAATATTAACATTATTTTCATATATATCCTTGACTGCGCTGAATGCAGGAGCACAAATTTAAAGAAAAATTAATAATATTTGCATTACTTTTATGTACTTGAGACTTTGCGGCATGAAGGAGCTCAAATCTAATGAAAAAATTTTCTTATAAATTTTATATATATTTCGACACTGCTGCATGAATGCGCTAAGTTCAGTACATCAACCATGTATTAGTAGTTTTTGTTTAATATACATTCTTGGCTCTGCCGCATGAAGCAGGTCAGATTTACAGAAAAACTAATATTTATTATTCGTATTTTTTTATATTTTTTGCTCTGCTGCATGAAATGCTCAAAATTTAGGAAATAGTTTATTTGTTAGTTTCATATATAGTTTTGGCATTCCTGCATGAATGAGCTACGTTCTGTAGATCAACCACGTGTTAGTAATACTTGTTTAATACAAATTCTTTTCTCTGCTTCATGGCCGAACTAAAAATTTACACAAAAACTAATATTTAATAATGGTATTATTTTTTATATATTTATAGCTCTGCTCCATGAGAGAGCTCACATATTAACCTATTATTTATTACCCATTATTTCATATATATTTTTCAAATTGCCACATACAGGATCTTAGATATTTAGAAAGGGAATAAATATTATTAACAATATTTTCATATGCATTCTCCAATGGGAACAGATATAAGATATCGATAAAGAGATGATATTTTGTGTTTGAAGTTTTCTATTTAAGATTTGGCAGACGATGAAAAATTTGCTACCTCGTGGGGAAACTGATGTCACTCTAACTCACAGTATAATATTAATATTAACATTATTTTCATATATATGCTTGACTGCGCTGAATGCAGGATCACAGATTTAAAGAAAAATTATTAATATTTGCATTACTTTTATGTACTTGAGACTCTGCGGCATGAAGGAGCTCAAATCTAATGAAAAAAAATTCTTATAAATTTTATATATATTTTTGGCTCCGCTGCATGAATGAAATAAGTCCAGTAGATCCACCACGTATTAGTAGTATTTGCTTAATACAAATTCTTGGCTCTGCTGCATGAAGGAGCTGAGATAAACAGTAAAATTTATATTTATTCCTCGTATTATTTGTTATATAATTCTGGCTCTGCTCCATGAAGGACCTCAAATTGTAAGAAATCATTTTTTTTTAATTTCGTATATAATTTATGCATTCCTGCATGAATGCGCTAAGTTCAGTAGATCAACCACGTATTAGTAGTATTTGCTTAATACAAATTCTTGGCTCTGCTGCATGGCGGAACTCAGATTTAAAGAAAAAACTAATATTTATTATTCGTATTATTTTTTATATATTTCTATCTCTGCTGCATGAAATGCTTAAATTTTGAAAAATCATTTATTTGTTTATTTCATATATAGTTTCGACTTTCCTGCATGGATGAGCTAAGTTCAGTGGATCAACGATGTATTAGTGGTATTTTTTTTAACATACAGTACATTCTTTTCTCTGCTGCATGCTGGAGCTCAGATTTACAGAAAAAAAACAATATTAGTTATTAGTATTTTTAACATATTCCTGGCTCTGCTGCATCGAGGAGCTCAGATTTAAAGAAAACTAATATTTATTATTAGTATTAATTTTATATATTTCTGGCTCTGCTTCATGAAGAAGCTCAAATTTTGAGAAATAATTTTTTGTTATTAATTTCATATATAGATTTGCCATTGCTGCATGAATGAACTAGGTTCAGTTGATCAACCATGTATTAGTAGTATTTGTTTAATAAAATTCTTGGCTCTGCAGCATTAAGGAGCTCAGATTTATAGAAAAACAAATATTTATTAATCGTATTATTTTTGTATATATTTGCCTCTGCTCCATGAAGGAGCTCAAATTTTAAGAAATATATTTTTTTTAAATTTCATATATATTTATGGCATTCCTGCATGAATGAGCTAAGTTCAGTAGATCAACCATGTATTAGTAGTATTTGTTAAATATAGATTCTTGGCTCTGCTGCATGAAGGAGCTCACATTTACAGAAAAACTAATAATTATTATTTTTATTTCTTTATATATTTCTGGCTCTGCTGCAGGAAATCATTAAATTTAAAAAGATCGTTTATTTGTTAATTTCATATATAGTTTTGGCATTCCTTCATCAATGAGCTACGTTGTGTAGGTCAACCACTTATTAGTAATATTTGTTTAAAGCAAATTCTTGGCTCTGCTCCGTGAAGGAGGTCAAATTTTAAGAAATATTGCTTTAGTTAATTTCATATATAGTTTTGGCATTCCTGCATGAATGAGCTAAGTTCAGTTGATCAACGATGAATTAGTAGTATTTCTTTGATATTCTTGGCTGTGCTGCATGCTGGAGCTCAGATTTACAGAAACAAAACAATATTAATTATTAGTATTTTTATATATTACTAGCTCTGCTGCATGGAGGAGCTCAAATTTTAAGAAACATGTTTTTTAAATTTCATATATAGTTACGGCATTCCTGCAAGAATGAGCTAAGTTCAGTTGATAAAGCATGTATTAGTAGTAATTGTTTAATATACATTGTTAGCTCTGCTGCATGAAGGAGCTCAGATTTACAGAAAAACTATTTATTATTCGTATTATTTTTTATATATTTCTGGCTCTGTGCATCAAAGAGCTCACCTTTTAATCTATTATTTATTAGCCTGAATTTCATATATATTTTTCACATTGCCACGAAAATGATGTTATATTTTCACAAAGGGAATAAATATTATTAACTTTATCTTCATATGTTTTCTCGCATGGGAACAGATATAAGATATCGCTAAAGAAATGACATTTTATATTAGAAGTTTTCCATTTTAGATCTGGCAGACACTTAAACAGTTACTACATCGAGGGGAAACTGATGTTACTCCCGTTCTCAGCACAATATTAGTATTAACATTATTTTCATATATATGCTTGACTGCGCTGAATGCAAGAGCACAGCTTTGAAGAAAAAATTGATAATATTTGCATTACTCTTATGTACTCCTGGCTATGTGGCATGAAGAGCTCAATTAAAAAATCATTTTATATTATAAATCTTATATATATTTTTGGCATTCCTGCATTATTGAGCTAAGTTCAGTAGATCCACCAAGTATTAGTAGTGTTTGTTTAATATACATTCTTGGCTCTGCTGCATCAAGCTCAGATTTACAGAAAATCTAATATTTATTATTCGTTTTGTTTTTTATATATTTCTGGCTCTGCTGCATGAAATGCTTATATTTGAAAAAATCATTAATTTGTTAATTTCATATATAGTTTTGGCATTTCTTCATGAATGAGCTACGTTGTGTAGGTCAACCACTTATTAGTAGTATTTGCTTACTGCAAATTCTCTGCTCTGGTGCATGGCCGAGCTCATATTGCAGCGAAATCTAACATTTATTATTTGTATTATTTTTTATATATTTCTGGATGTGCTGCATGAAGGAGTTCACATTTTAAATTATTAGTTATTAGCCTGAATTTCATATATATTTTTCACCCTGCCACATGCAGGATCTTAGATTTTCAGAAAGGGAATAAATATTATTAAAATTATTTTGATATGAATTCTCGCATGGGAACACATATAAGATATCGATAAAGAAATAACATCTTATGTTTGAAGTTTTCTATTTCAGATATGGCAGACGGTGAAACAGTTATTACCTCGCGGGGAAACTGATTTCACCCTCGTTCACAGTACAATATTAATACTAACATTATTTTCATATATATGCTTGACTGCGCTGAATACAGGAGCACAGATTTACAACCAAATTTTATTGATATATTTGCTAATCACAAATTCCTGGCTTTGATGCATGAAGGAACTCAAATTTTAAGAAATAATTTTTTTTGTTAATTTCATATGTTTTTCTCATACCTGCATGATTGAGCTAAGTTCAGTAGATCAACAATGTATTAGTAGTATTTGTTTAATATACATTCTTGGCTCTGCTGCATGAAGGAGCTCAGATTTGCAGAAAAACTAATATTTATTATTCGTATTATTTTTTATATATTTCTGGCTCTGCTCCATGATGGAGCTCAAATTTAATATATCATATTATTGTTAATTTCATATATAGTTTTGGCATTCCTGCATGAATGAGCTAAGTTCAGTAGATGAACCATGTATTAGTAGTATTTATTTAATATACATTCTTGGCTCTGCTGCATGAAGGAGTTCAGATATACAGAAAGACTAATATTTATTTTTCGTATTATTTTTTATATATTACTGACTCTGCTCCAGGAAGGAGCTCAAATTTTAAAAAATCATTTATTTGTTAATTTCATATATAGTTTTGGCATTCCTGCATGAATGAGCTAAGTTGAGTAGATGAACGTTGTATTAGTAGTATTTGTTTAATACACATTCTTGGCTCTGCTGCATGAAGGAGCTCAGATGTACAGAGAAACAAATATTTGTTATTCGTATTATTTTTTATATGTTTCTGGGTCTGCTCCATGAAGGAGCTCAAATTTCTAAGAAATCTTTTTTTGTTAATATCATTTATAGTTTTTGCAATCGTGCATGAATGAACTAAGTTCAGTAGATCAACCACATATTAGTAGTATTTGTTTAATAAACATTCTTGGCTCTGCTGCATGAAGGAGCTCAGATTTAAAGAAAAACTAATATTTATTTTTTGTATTATTTTTATATATTTCTGGCTCTGCTGCATGAAGGAGCTCAAATTTTGAGAAATTATTTTTTGTTATTTTCATATATAGTTTTGGTATTCCAGCATGAATGCGCTAAGTTCAGTAGATCAAGAATGTAATAGTAGTATTTGTTTAATATACATTCGTGGCTCTGCTGCATGAGGGAGCTCAAATTTACAGAAAAACTAATAATATTTGCATTACTTTTATGTACTTCTGGCTCTGCGGCATGAAGGAGCTCAAATTGTAATTTTTTTTATAAATTTTATATATATGTTTCACACTGCTGCATAAATGAAATAAGGCCAGTAGCAAGCATGTATTATTAATATTTGCTTTATACATATTCTTGGCTCTGCTGCATGAACGGGCTCAGATTTGCAGAAAAACTAATATTTATTACTCGTATAATTTTTTATATATTTCTCACTCTGCTCCATGAAGGAACTCATATTTTAAGAAATCATTTATTTGTTAATTTCATATATAATTTTGGTATTCCTGCATGAATGAGCTAAGTTCAGTAGATGAACCATTTATTAGTAGTATTTATTTAATATACATTCTTTGCTCTGCTGCATAAAGGAGCTCAGATTTACAGAAAAACTAATATTTATTATTCGTATTATTTTTTATATATTTCTGGCTCTGCTCCATGAAGGAGCTTACATTTTAATTATATATAGTTTGGCACTGCTGAATGAATGTGTTAAGTTGAGTAGATCAACCATGTATTAGTAGTATTTGTTTAATATACATTCTTGGCTCCGCTGCAAGAAGGAGCTCAATTTTACAGAAAAACTAATATTTAATTTTCGTATTTTTTATATATCTCTGGCTCTGCTCCATGAAGTAGCTCATAATTTAAGATATCATTTTTGGTTCATTTCATATATAATTTTGGCATTCCTGGATGAATGAGCTAAGTTCAGCAGATCAACCACATACTAGTAGTATTTGTTTAATATGCATTCTTGGCTCTGCTGCATGGAGGAGCTCAGATTTACAGAAAAAACTAATATTAATTATTAGTGTTTTTAAAATATTCCTGGCTCTGCATGGAGGAGCTCAGGTTTAAAGAAAACTAACATTCTTATTACTATTAATTTTATATATTTCTCTCTCGGCTGCATGAAGAAGCTCAACTTTTGAGAAATCATTTTTTGTTATTAATTTCATATATAGTTTTGGCATTGTTGCATGAATCAGACAGGTTCAGTTGATCAACCATGTATTAGTAGTATTTGTTTAATATACATTCTTGGCTCTGCTGCATGCAGAAGCTCAGACTTAGAGAAAAACTAATATTTATTATTCGCATTATTTTTTAAATATCTCTTTCTCTGCTCCATGAAGGAACTCAAATTTTAAGAAATAATTTTTTTGTAAATTTCATATATAGTTTTGTCATTCCTGCAGGAATGAGATAAGTTCAGTAGATCAACCATGTATTAGTAGTATTTTTTTAATATTCATTGTTGGCTCTGCTGCATGAAGGAGCTCAGATTTACAGAAAAACGAATATTTATTAACCGTATTATTTTTTATATGTTTCTGGCTCTGCTCCATGAAGGAGCACAAATTTTAAGAATTAATTTTTTTGTTAATTTCATATATAGTTTTGTCATTCCTGCATGAATAAGGTAAGTTCAGTGGGTCAACCATGTATTAGTAGTATTTGTTTAATATACATTCTTTGCTCTGCTCCACGAAGGAGCTCAGATTTACAGAAAAACTAATATTTGTTATTGTTATTATTTTTTATATATTTCTGGCTCTGCTCCACGAAGGAGCTCAAATTTTAAGAAATATTTTTTTTGTTAACTCCATATATAAATTTTTGGCATCCCTGCATGAATGAGTTAAGTTAAGTAGATCAACCATGTATTAGTAGCATTTGTTTAATATACATTGTTGGCTCTGCTGCATGAAGGAGGTCAGATTTACAGAACAATTAATATTTATTTTTCGTATTATGTTATATATATTTATGGCTCTGCTCCATGAAAGAGCTCAAATTTTAACAAATCATTTTTTTAAAAAAATTCATATATAGTTTTGGCATTCTTGCAAGAATGAGCAAAATTCAGTAGATCAACCATGTATGAGTAGTATTTGTTTCTGTAAATCTGAGCTCCTTCATGCAGCAGAGCCAAGAATGTATATTAAACAATTGCTACTAATACATGGTAGATTTACTGATATTAGCTCATTCATGCAGAAATGCAAAAACTATATATGAAATTAACAAAAAGTGATTTCTTCAAATTTGAACTCCTTCATGGAGCAGAGCCAGAAATATATAAAAAATA
>JAGDQP010049945.1:0-14370 GCA_022664845.1 Lepisma saccharinum | reverse complement strand
TATATATATATATATATATATATATATATATATATATATATATATATACAGGCGCGGATCCAGGATATTATCAAAGGGAGCAAAACCATAGTTGTGTCACTGTATTTAGTGTAAAATAGGATTGAAGGCAATTTTATCAAGTGTATACCTGGACGTCAAGCAGGGGGCTATAGACCTTCTTGGATCCGCGCCTATATATATATAGTCTTGTTTGCTTCAAATGCGGAAGAACTGAATAATGAGAGTTCGAAAATAGGCCTTAAGACTATTGTTTTCTGCTAGTATTTTGTTTCTGAGACGCTAGATGGAATTAGCATCGACCACGGTCGCTCGCCTGGTGGGGATTCTCGGAACTTTTTGTCTTCTCTCAAATAGTGTTTAGCGCCAAAACTTGTTAGTCTTGCTAAACGAATATAAGAAGACTCATAAATTACTACCAGATGTTCGAAAAAATGGAGGGGGATGGGATGACATTTTACGGCCGCGGGCTCCTTCCTCCTTCCTTAGTTGTTTCGTCTTGTCTTGAGCCGAAATCTATCTGTTGTCCACAAACTGTTAGCAATTTCTTTGACTTTCGTTCTGATGAGTGTCTGCTTAGAAAAGCGTACAAAATATTCAAATATATTTTACAATTTCTCGTTTATCGACAGTGAAATCCCTAAGTGTTTGTTTGTGTGTGTGTATGTGCTTTTTCTTATTATTTTTAGGTAGATTTTATTGAGATCGGTACAATGTCTATATGTACGAGTATAAATATCCATTTGTATATATTTACACGCTAGCGGCCACAAGTTTGAAGATATTTGAACCAAATTTTATTATGTTATTTCTAGGCTTAATAGCTCGGCTAAGTTCATTAAAGAGCAAAATCGGCCCAAGGGGGTTGAAATTAAAAAAAAAAAGAAATGTATATCAGCCCCTATGGAGTTTAGAGGGAAACTTTTGTCTGCGTAAATTATAGTACTCCCTATGAAGTTTACGGTGACACCAACGATTCAGGGTTGTAGGACTACGAGTGGGGGTGGGGTGGAAATTCGAAATTTTTAAAACCATGTCTTGTGGGGTATCGTTGAAAAGCTCTTGATGATTAATCTACAAATAAATAACTAGTTTCTCGATAGTGCTCATATAACGCGAGATTTAAATTAAATTAAAAAAAAACTTTGAGATCCACCCCAACACTGCAATAAACATTTTAAAGGATAAACGTTACTTTTACTGATAAACATACATCCTACAATACCAAGAGGTACGGAGGGCTTTATAATATTCAACTGGTCGTTGAAATCTAGAAGCTTCTTGTCATCTGAAGGATTTCCGATCCCAGAAGGCTCACTGAGCGCTCACCCACTCAGCCCGTTGAATGCAGCCATTGTTCAAATCCAAGAAAACCTTTGAACACTCTGCTTTGCCTTCCAGTTCACCGGATCAAGATTCGGTCCAACCCGGTGACCCATTTCAGCTCTGGTCTGTGCAGGTAGGGGCCCATTAAATTGCTTTAAGGGCCCACAATGACGTTAAGACGGCCCTGCACAAAGGATATGAAACATGGGCCCCAACAGACTCAATAGCCCAGGGACTCAAAATAGCTTAATCCAGCACTAGGTGCAACAAACACCCCCACCTCTGAAATGAACACTGTTCAAACGCAAAGAAAGTATTAAAAATGCCGCTTTACATTTCCGGTCACCGGGTCCTACCTTCGGGCAGAACTTCATCAATAATAATAAGACGAAGAAGAAGAAGAAGAAGACTTTTTGATGGCATAAAATGCAACGACTTCCGCACATAGACACATGTACAAAATGAGTCAGAAATACCTACAGTTTCAATTCTGTGGCTCCGTACACGAAACCCATAACCATCAAAACTGCCAAAATTAAGATATTTGTATTCCTGCATTGCTCAACCATACATGCATCATCACTCAAATCATGAATGTCAGATATACAACTACGTGAGAGAAAAAGCGGTGGAAGCCCATACAGTCTCCGTATGAACAAATGGGAATTATTTATACATCTGAAAGCAGTGGCGGCGATTGCCGGATAGAAGTGGTGTGTGTGTGTGTGTGTGGGGGGGAGTTAGTCTTTGAATATTCGTATCAGTGCAAAATAGGTTTGATGGACCTTATAGTCGAGTTTTCAAAAGTGAGCTTGAATAAAATCTTAAAAGGGGTTTGGCTAATTTATGAATTTCTATATATGTATTTAAATGTTTGAAATGTGTTCACTTGTATATTTGTGGGCGAACTGATACAAATAAATCCTCGTCCTTGCGTTTTTAAAACTGTAATTGTTTATCGAAGTTCAAATTTGCGGTGATAACATCGTGTGATGTAGAAAGAAGTTTTTCATGTTATGAAACTGCTTTTTTTAAATTTTATTTATGGCCTTTAGGCATCTAAGGCTCAGACAGGGATGCGGGGGGAAATGGTTCAGGAATGTGTCGGCCAGGGCCTATGTTGAAGATGCCATCCCGACATTTGCCTGGTGCGGTTGAGGAAAAACCTCAGTCAGGTTCGTTGGCCGCTACGCAACTCTCGAACTCGCGAATGCTACGCCAACGCTCTACCACTGAGCTACGGAGGCTCGGTGTATAAAACTGTTCTACCAGACAATCGACATTTCTTTCTATTTGAAAATCTGAAAATGCAAAGTGCCAAGAACAGGTGCTCGCCTTAAAATCGGAAAGCCTGGTTTGATACTCGGTGCCGGCTACCCTGACCGAGATTTTCCCTGGTTTTCCCTAAGTCATATTAGGGGAATGTTGGGATGGTACCTTGAATAAGGCCAGTGCCATGCCATTTCCTTCCAAAAATTCTTCGCTTTGTTGTTAATATCCGGTGTAAAGTGGCTGAAATCGGGCTGTATCTTTAAATTGTTAAGTAAATAAAACTATATACTTGTAAGTAGCAATAGCAGTTCATTCTTGTTTCAGTTTTTCATGTAACGTATATGCAGATACAAAGTATTATTTGTAAAATATTGCAAACCAAATTATAGTACAGTTCCATAACTCGTGTTATTTTCTAGAGCTCTGGGAGAAGTGAAGTTTTCACAATATTAATGTGAAATTTGGCCTTCTTATTGAAAAAAGTCAGAATTTTTCAAATTTCTTAAGTATATTGCACAAAATCACAGTTTAGCTCCCGTTTTGGGGGCGTAAACACAAGTTCATTTTCCTTATGGGAGATTCAATGTTAAATTTTGGAAGCAGTTTTCTCCAACAATAATTTGTAAGGATTTTGCGACAAATGCTTATTATCAGTTACAAAATGCAATAACAATCATCCGCAATGCTAGTACAGGTGTCTCGAACATTATTTTGGGTAAAGTCCCCCTTTGGGGTAACAAGGGTGGGTGGAGTGCTACAAAAATCCCAAACTTTATTTTGCGAATGCTAGTGTCATATTGATCCCAAATGTCAAAGAACTGATGCTCCGATGCTCCCTGCATGACAGTGACTTTTATAGGGGCCACAGCCCCCCTACCAAAATCACTTAAAAGAAATTAATGATAAATATTCTTAGAAGGGACATGCAGACAGAAGCTAATTTTTTTATCATTTAATGTGAAATTTGCCATTATTGTAGAAAAATGTATGAATGTTTCAAACATCTGCAGTGTTATTTTGGTAATGCAGCACCTTAGGGGGCCGCAGGGGGCGTAGCAAAATGTTATGGAACACTATACGAGTTCCCAAATGTATTTTGGGAATGCCAATGAGCGTCGTATTAATCACAAAAGTCACGGAATTAATACTCCAATGCTACTTGCATGTGTCAGAGACTGATATGGGGCTATAACCCTCTTCCAAGAATCACTTAAAATAAATTCACAATAAATATCCTTCGCATTGACATAGAAGCAGGTATTTTTTTTTTTATCAATTAATGGGAATTTCTGAATTTTTGTAGGAAAATGTACAAATGTGGAATGTTTTAAGCTTCTGAAGAGTGGTCACGGAGAGACGTGATTAGTGATGAGCACAAGATTCTTGGTTTTGCAGTTTTGGGCTTGGTCTTGCATGCAAGACCAAGACCATACCTGCAAGACCAAGACTTGATAAATAAAATGTTAGTAAAATAATAAAATAATAGTGAAGTTCAAATTAAAGCGAAATTGAACTTCGGTAGTTCTATTCTGTACACTTACATGAAGATAAACAATACATTAAAGCATATTTCTGTTACTATTGACGCATTAAGGCAGGCAATGATACGCATAGATTTTACTATTTCCTATACCCGGTGTAAAATTTACGTATGAAACTTATAAAGTTATTAAAAGCAAGACTTGCAAGACTCTTGCAAGCAAGACCAAGACCAGGGATACCGATGCAAGCCCAAGACGAAGACCAAGACTGCTACGGTCTTGGTCTTACTTTTGCTCATCACTAGACGTGATCCCTCAGATTTGATGGACTTAGACCAAAGTTGTAAATTCAGCCCAGAAAAGAAAATTCAAAGGAAAACCACATATCCAACGAGGAAGTTCCTTACTGAGAGATATTGGTTTCAGTCCGCAGTAAAAGTAACACTTTCAGTTATCCTAGTATTCTTCATGAACAAGAGCAATAACTATCATAGAACAGAGAAAATATACAAATGCATGACAGTTTCTAATATTGTCATCCCAACGGGTCATGGCCAAGAAATGGATCGGATTTTTCGGGTGTTTTCTCATGTGATGATAGTTTACTTTCTCCAGGGGCGACTTCAACCATAATCTCGTCCATGATTTGCGCATCATCACTGTCCTCATCGGTAGTGTCAGACATCCGTTCCACTGCAGTGGCTACGACAGCTGTTTGTGAGATTCCAGAACAGCCAGGCTGGGGTTCTGCTACCGGAGGTGACGGGGCTACAGGGTCTTCCTTTCCTGATGGCACTTCAACCTCACGTGTATCCATGGCTACGCGTTCGGGACGCTCGGAGATCGTACTGGGGGCAAAGACTTCATCGGGGATGGCATCAGGATAGTAGGGGAAAATACCAGTTTGGGCGAAACCTGCTTTGATGTTCTTCGGTGACATTGCTTTATCCCAGCAAGGTGTGAATATTTTGCCAAAGAGGGATTTTGTGATCTTATGCTCTTGCGTTTGGTCGAAAAATGTCAAAACTTCCTGGTCCCAGTACGCCTCGTATGGTCCAAACACTGCTCTATCCATGGGCTGTAATTCGTGAGTGGTGTTGCTAGCTAAGCAGTACAACGTGATGCCTATACGTTCTGCTTCAGTGACAATTGAGTAATCCAGGTGGCTAGTGGCTCCATCAAAGTTTAAAAGATAAGGTTCTGGGGTTCTGAAAGAGGCGAAATTATTTAGCCAGTCTTTAAAAACAGAGACAGTCATACTACCTTTTTTTCATCATTTGGCATGTTGTTCCTGGAGGAAGATTAAATATCCGTTCTGGTCTCATTCGTTTTCCCTTGTAGAGGATCATTGGGGGAATAGCGTTTCCGAGAACATTTGCACATGCCACAATAGTCACGTTTTCTCCGTGTTCTTCAGCAACTAGATGCACCCTTCGAGCGTTGGTTGCAACCAAATTTTTTTTCTGTTTATGGAGGCACAACCTGTTTCTCTTCTCATCCATATTCCAAATACACTGAGGCTTGTCCATAACACCTAAGTTGAGCATGATCTTACGAAGTTTTGTGAAATGGTCTTTGACAATGAATGGATTTAGTTTCTGGGCACGTGCTGGATTTAAATTCTGACACTTTCTTATCGACACATCCCTGTTTCTCTCCATAAATGCTTTGAACCAATATCGACCTGCAATTTTGTTAGGTCGCGAGAATGGTGTTTTTTTCCGTTGACTTTACAGTAACGATAGACACTCATCCTTAACACTTTTTGGAGTTAATGGATAGCCTACTGATGACTTTTTTTAATGCGAGGTACCAGTTCCTTTTCCTCTTCAATTGTTAACACGGGGCTACGACCAAGTTTTGATTTAATTAGTTTGTTCGTAATTTCATAGTCACGTAGGGTGCCTCTGGGAATACCATAGGTGATCGACGTCCTATTTGTTGTTAATGTTTTTTCCCGAATGGCTTTGACGGCTGCCTTAAGAGAGAACTAAATCCAGGACTGACGGGAGGAACTATTCTTGGTTGGAGCCATTGTCTAAAAGTAAAGAAATTATAAACAGCAATTAATAGAAATCTTCTATAGACATAAACTCAGTGTCATCTATAATGCTTTGCCCTTTTTCTGTCAAAGTGTAACAATAACTGCCAACATCTCATATATATGTCTCGAACCCGTTTGTTTGTAAGAATCAGCGGCTTATTTTTACCCATCGCGCTTGCGGTGCTCACTGCGTGCATATCACCTACTTGGCCACACGTGCAGCTAAATACGCCAAGCCCTGGCGTATTTCGCTTCACCATGTTTGGTATTGATTTAGTAGCCATGGAATCACAAATACTGAAGTTACACTTAAAAAAAAAAGTGTTCCTAGACGGACACGAAATAAGGTGTACATTGCTGTAAACATTCGGCAGTGTTCTGAGTTAGCACGGTACTAATAACAGATATATACCTCTATTGAAACAATAACGTCCTTCCACGGAACCCTCCCGAAGCAAACAACACTGCACGGCGTGGCGGTCTCAGCACTGTCTCCCAGAGTATTCGTCAAATCGGACTTGTCCAAGCCCGTGGCACATACTGGAGGCGCATTCTAGCGGATTTCGTCGGAAACGTACCAGCACTGAACACTTGGCGTATATACCTACAGTTACCTTATTTCATTATTTCGAATGCACAGAGCGTATATGTTTTTCAAAATCATTGGGGGGGGGGGGTTTGCAAAATACCGATATCCTCTACATTATTTCTTTTCATACATATCATGCCTGCAGCAGATTCGGTACTCTACGTACAAGAAAAACAATGAAAATCACTTTAACTGTATCTGCATTGCACAATATATATGAGAAGCAGTAGCTATTAGAACACATCAGAACTTAGTCATTATATTTTTAAACATATTTTTTTTTTACATATTTAGTACCTTTTATGGTTATAGGAATGCAAAACGTAGCATTTTGAGGTATTGCCAATCCTCTATGGCAGAAGTAGCTGAACTGCAGTATCACTTACATTTTTACACTTCCCTTAAAACTTTGTTTTATATCTTTATACCTGTAATAGTTTTTATGCTGTTATGAAATGTCAGTTTCTGCATATGTTCTCTTTGTCACGTAATCCATAACCAAACAACCGAATAGGAAAGCACGTTATATTGCCAGTAGGGGCACTGTCATAAATTGTACGAAAAATCCGCTGAAAAAATAGAACCATTTCTATTTAGAAAACACATTGGAGATGCCATGAAAAATCGTACGATCCGCGCTTTATACGATTTAAGAATTTAACCGATGAGATTGCATACGAGGGATCGTACGAAAAATTGTATCGTCTAAAGCGGCCTTTACGACTAGACCCGCGGAGAGAGAAAGTCCCATTTTCCAATAGGAGGTTACTAAATCAAACCAATCATACTTTTTTTTTTCTTCACATTAAGCTACTTCATAAACATCACAAAAGAAATGGCTTCCAAGTAGTCTTCTTAGCTGCTGGTAAAAGTTCATATACCCTTGTCATTATCGTGAAAATAGTTTGAACTTCTGCCAAATAAAAATTTCCGATTTTCTATCTAATCTTGATCGCAACATCTTCTAGGGGGTGGGTGGGAATTTATCCCTGGGAGGGACGAGAAATAAATTTGTCAGGGTGGGAAACTTATTTGCCAAGGGGGAAAATCCCGGGCATCCCCCGTTAATTCGCACACTGCAGAGATTCCATCCAGTGAACGAGTACTAACGTTGATCGCAAATTTGTATTTGTTGGTCAAAATATGCTTAAGCTTTTCTGAGGTATTTTAATTACATTCTAGAAATTATGCAGAACAGTAAAACAGTGGTGACATGAACTTTCAACGCGATATACTTTAATGCCTCTCTTTCAGATCTAATCTCAAAACTAACAATATTCATTTAGCATCGACTACAGAATAGTAGCGTTAAGTTACTTCTTCAGTTAAATTTGAATTTATATTGTGGCTTTTAGACATCCGAGGCTCAGAGGATAGAGATGTGGGAAAGTAGTCAACTGGAGCATATATTTCCCTGGTGCAACTGAGGAAGAATCTTGGTAATCACCAGGGCCGCAACTAGGCATGGGCCCACCAGGCCCCCTGCGAAATCAAAACAAAAGTATAAAAAACTGTTATAGCTCTCGTTTTTATCGTGAGGATTATTAGTGAAGACGGTTACATTGTGTGGGCGTCAAGAATTGGCTCTACGAGGATCAAACGCTTGTGAACCATTAACTACTGAACAGCTACTCTACAACAGAGGTCTTGAACCTCGCGAGGTCCGACCTCGACCTCAAACCGCGAGGTCGAGGTTGAGTGAGGTCGAAATGAGATCGCGAGTTCGAGGTTGAGCGAGGTCGAGGTCGAAGTGAGATCGCGAGGTCGAGGTTGAGCGCGGTCGTGTTCGAGGTTGAGCGAGGTCGAGGTCGAAATGAGATTGCGAGGTCGAGGTTGAGCGAGGTCGAGATCGAAGTGAGTTCGCGAGGTCGAAGTCGAAATGAGATCGCTAGGTCGAGGTCTAATTGAGATCGCGAGGTTGAGGCCGAAGTGAGATTGCGAGGTCTAGGTCGAAGTCCCATCACGAGGTCGAGTTTGAAGTTTAAAACAAAAACAGACGGTGTCGGGGTTTAGTGGTTATAGTCACTGAACCAGCTTATAGCGAAGCTATAGCTAAAAGGGACCTTATAATCCCGCTCATTCTGTCCGTCCATGTACAGAAATGAAATCTCAGGAACTACAAGGGCGGAGTGGTGCGTGGGGTGTCGTTGGAAAGCTTTTTATTAAACTGGCTCAGAGATACAAAAATGAACTCGTAAGTAAATCCATACAGCCCGTCACTTCACAATAACCAAAGTTTGTCTGATTATTTCACTAATCCAGACACTTTTTTAGATCAACACTTTGTAACCTTATTTATTATGGAAATTTTACATGTTCTTTTACTTATATTTCGATAGATAAAATGAGTTTATGGGCGGTAACAGCACTACGGCTTACGCCAGTCACGATACGACTTCTGTTTCGAAGCAATATATTTTTTCTCGCGTGTTTCATAGTATTGCAGCTTAAAATCGCCTGATTAGTGTATACAACTCTTTCGTCAGTTAATCAATGAGCTAAAGTTTATTAGAAAATAGATCTAACTATAAACCAGAAGCTTAGCTACTCAAGTCAAATCAAATTCAAAACTAGTATTTTCCACATGAAATTTTGCCTTAAAAGTTAAATTTATCTTTAAAATATGACAGTTCATAACTCTCCCGTGTCGTGACACGTAATGTTCAATTGGAGACATTGATTCGTGATCGCTCCTCAAATTGTCCTGAGTTGAAACATTTATTTACTTCCAGGTGAAACTAGATCATATTACTCATTTGGGTGCACGCCATCGTGGTGCACACGGATTCTTTTCTTCTTTCTGAAAGAATTAAAGAATTGGCGATACTTCCCTCCGAGTATGATGCTTTTTTCAGGTGAATAGATAGTTATTTCAAAACACAAGAATGCAAGAATTTTAATGCTACCGAAGGTGGAGATGCTAATGCTATCAGCTGCAGAACTTGTTGTGCTCGGAAGTCGTAGCAGCACTGTAAATTTTATGATATCAAGAATATTAAAAATAATTTTCTGCATATGTATTTTCATGTATACTATCACTAAAGTGTTGTGTGCTTCATCTTTTTAAATTAGAAGGAAGTGCTTTGTTTTGCATTCTTAAAAAAGAAGGACTTCGAGAGAAGTGAAACTTGCCTTCGGTTTCATAAACAGCTGTAGCTTAAAAAATCAAGTTTGGACAAACAAAGAAGTGCTGTTCGAATTTTCAAACTTCATATCGACTATAAGATTCAATGGAATAATGTTATCCGTAGCAGGGATGTAAAACATTGACCAGCTGGAATGCTTAATTGTTACAGGAAAATCCCACTCACATACCTAAATTCGCACACAGCATACTTTATATAAAAATCATTTTTCAAGATACGTAACTTCACCTTAAAATGAACAACTGTGTATTTCGAGATAATTCAGTATCCTAGATAGCCCTTGTCTGACTAAAGTACTCATTTTAATTAAGAATGTATTTATTTGAAGTAGAGCGAATATTTATTTATTTGTTGATTGAATTTGAATTTAATTTGTAAGGCTTTTAGGACCTTTGGCTCAGGACGGAAGGATGATGATGGAATGAATTGGTGAAATGAAAGTGGGAAGAAACCATTTATAAACATCCAATAGAAGTACTAAGTAATATGTTTGGATTTTGATTTTTATATAATATGTTATATAATAACAATATATGTTATAAGTCCCAACAACATATATTGTTATTCACAAAAAAATAGCACTTACAAGGGAAGGGTTTGGGTTCGAACAGGATTTTTTTTTTTTTTAAATAAGATTTCGTATATGTATTTGTACCCTGATGCTGATAATGCCTGTAAAGCAGTTCGACGGGTAAGGCTTCGTTTGTCCGCTACAAGCCGTTCAAGTTTGGAGCAAGGGAGAAACAGCCGCTGTAATGATTCCCGTAGTTTCTGTTTGAACATTCATTTTTTGATAAGACTTCGTATATGTATCCGCTACAGGGTCTTAAAGCTTGGAGCAAGTGGAAGACAACCCGGCAGCCGCTGCAACGGCTCCCGCAGTTTCGGTTCGAACTCGCATTTGTAACTAAAAAATATGTACTTGAACATACCTGACAGTGCTAACAAAAACTGTAAAGCTACAATAACGTGTAACAAATTGTTTTGCAGACATAGGCTAATATTTGTCTTCACAAATGTAAGTGAGGTTTTTCTACAAAGTCCTATAATGTGATATAGCCCTATAATGTGGTGATTACCTTGTTTGACGGACCATCAGGGCTACATAAACCTATAAGGAGGAACCTGAACCGATGTACGAAAACGCATTGAAATCCCAGAAGGCCAGTGTAATGAGTTGCGTTCCGTTTAAAAGCAGTTTTAAAATTAAATGCTTGAATACTAACCAATTCATTTAATGTGTTTGTGACAATGTATAGTGAAGATTTCACTGTGTTTGTGAAAGATTTAACTTGGATGTGGAAAGGGCGAGTAGTATGCTGGAATATGTTGAGTATTCCTCGACAATTCCAGAAGATTTAACATTCTTGAAGCGCTGTACACAAACATTTCCTTGCAGTAGGCTACTGCAGAATACAAAAGAGCATTTAGTGTGATGAACATTGTCGCAAAATAAACTTCGTTCAAGCTTGCTGGTAGACATTATTTCAAATTTAATGTTTGTGAATATTTATCGTCCAGTTTTGTCTGATTGAAATCCAAGTTATATTTTGAAAGTTGGGAACAGAATCACAAAAATCCTATGGATTCACGCTTAAAAATTAATGGAAACTGATAAGAAGCAATTTGTACGGCAGTTGTTGTAATTGGTAACTCATGTATTTTTTTTTTTCTTAAATATACAGAAAAGTTGGTTGTTGCCGGGGCAGGAACTCTAAACCGCGTCGTCCAATGGTCGGCTACCTATAACTAATAACTACCGCGGCTCAACCCAACCAGTAACTGGGAAACCCGGATTCTAGCCCAAATCGGGGAAACAACCAAATTCCCTGTGTAATGTTCAACAGTAAGCCTCACTAAAGGTCTTTATGCATAAGCAAATATATGAAGTGTACTTACAAGACTTTGTTTAGACTATTATATACATAACTTAGGCCCTATATTGTTACATAGTGGCGAACAAAAGCATTGGAACAAAGAATTTTCTTCCCTAAATATTAACTACAATTGTGTATGTATTAAAATTAAAAAAACATAAAGAGCAATGGAGATATGCATGCTAGGAATAACCAGGAGGGACAGGACGACTCCCAAACACAATAATCGATTTTTTTTCTGAACTTTTTGCACTCCGTCTGTATGTTCCCCACTACTAAATCAAAGGAAAATCGTTTGAATTAGAAACATTTGAGCCTCAACAGACAGCACTCTGACAACTCATTCCTTACTTCAAAAATTCGGAAACGAATATCGCAATTACATTCTCCGCCATTCAGGATCAGACAACAGGAAGCGTGTAACTTGCATATACAAACACAAACGTCCCCTTCACAATATTGCAGCCTTGCAGGAACGTCAAAAGAATGTCACGTGCAATGTTGTGTGTGGCTTACCCTGTGCTTTAACACAATCAGAATGTCAGCACAATTATACTGTGTGTGATGAGTTTTTTCGGGGTACTCCTGTTTCCTCCCACTGTCTTTATTCCACCAATTCATCCCATCATCATCCATATGGTCTGAGCCATAGTTGCCTAAAGGCCTTAAAAATAAAATTCAAATTCAGCACAATTATAAACGTTTAAAATTCATTTCTAACGTTATTCTAATCCAGATTCTGATCATCACTGATGAAGCTATCAGGGAAATATGTTGTGATGTAAAGGTGATCTGTAACAGTAAACCTAACTTTGTAAACTTGCAACTTCGATTTTCTTCTTCGAAAATAGAACCATTCAGTTGCCGTGCAAATGACTTCCCTCATTTTAAGTTAATATTTTAAATAAATTTAATTGCGTTTCTTTATTTGTATCTATGAAATCTTGGGGAGGCGGAGCCGACCGGGTAGCTGTGCAGTTTACGGGATAGGCCAACAACTCGAAGATCCCGGGTTCGAGTCCCGGAAGGGGTATGGATGTGGATTTTTATTGTGATGGGCCGAAGTCTAAAGTTACTAGACGGGCCCAAATAAAAAATAAAGTTTTTTTTGTGAGGCGAATAGAGCTGAACTTGTACTAAAGTCCGAGCAATGTGATCCGAGATCCGGGTACCCGGTTCCAAGATCCGGATCCGGTTCCAAAAGTATCCGGAACCGGGTAGTAAGGATCCGGATCCAAGTGCCCATCCCTAATATAAACAAATACTATGTTCCTATTAAAATGTTAGTACATACATTGAAGGTATTAATATATATAAAACTTGTGTCCCATTATTTTTTGGAGACTTTCTGGATATGCCGGAGTAATTTTCTGTTCTTGAGGATTTTAAAAGAGCAAAAAAGTGTAAGTAACCTGAGGAAGTAACCTTTTAAGTTTTAACTACTTGGTCAACACCGAAATTTTTGAACCCCCACCAGGAATCGAACCCGGGACCGCTCTCACTGAAATCGAGCGCCCTACCAACTAGGCTACGCAGGAGCTGTGTGTGTGTGTGGATATCAGAATTTTGCTCAGTAGCTTTGGTAAACTTTATTTTTATATGGGCCAGTCTAGTAACTTTGGACTTCGGCCCGTCACGATTCGCCTTTAGCTGTTACAATGCACACCCATGCCGGGATTCGAACCCAGGACTTTCGAGCTAATGGCCTATTGCCGCAGACCATATGGCAGGCTAATTTTGCCCAGTGTCGATCCAAGTTTTATTGATATTGTCACTCGCGTATCATCCAAAGTTTTCAACGGTGTGAGGCGGTATTTCGAAAGTTGGTTTGCTATTTTGTGTGTGTTTCAAATAGTCATTCTACATCAAATCATCCATAAAAAAGTGAAAATGTCACCACACAATCTCAGATTTTGGTGAAAACGGAATGGTTGTAGAATTTTTGACGCTGAGGCCAAAAACGTAAATTGTACTGAAATCGGTAATGGGGTTCAAAAGTTATGGAGGTTCAATATTATGACAAAAATTGCCCGAAACGTGAGCACGACACCATATGAGAGAGAGAAAAAAAATCTTCGTATTCGTCCTAGAGACTTCAATTTTGTTTTATGGTATTCAGAATGAAATAATAAGCTATCGTCTGGAGTGAAATATATACACCACAGCGTAGCAGGTCAGGAGAGCAAAAGCTGATCTCACTTTTTAAAGAATTACTTAATTTCGAATTCATCCTAGTATTTCGCAAACGGTTCCATCTTTAATTGACAAAAATTCTTGTCCAGATAACTGGTAACATGTTAGTGCAAGTACAAAAACTGTGATGGAGAAACAAGGAGAAGCGGATTAAAAAAATGTTTTCGTTAATACAGGGTTGGCCAAAAGTCAGGTGACAGTCCTAATGAATATGAACTGTCTAGTGGCCCGCCACTGTACACCACGTGTTGCGGTTGCCGATCGTGTTTTGTTTCCAATGTGTCATGTGGACCTTCCTCTTCCGTCAGCACTACCCAGTTCACCTGTGAGTGTCGTGGTGTGCAAGTGGTGCGGTAAAATGGGCGACCTGACAGACTTCCAAAGAGGCATGATCGTTGGTGCCCGTCTGGTTGGAGCTTCAGTG
>JAGDQP010049944.1:0-14370 GCA_022664845.1 Lepisma saccharinum | reverse complement strand
AGAACTCTTGAATTACTTATGAACTTTCTTCCCTAAAAGTTTGAACTCTCTAGGATTGAATTTGTAGGAGCAACATTGAAATTTCGTGCAATGATAAAAATACATTAGAAACATACAGAGCTTCGGAGATCGTTGTTTTACGCTAACTTTAAATATATTTATAATTCGCATGATCATATATCACGGTGAAAGAGGATTTAGTTCAAAATGAAAGATTGGCTACATGTAGCTAAAGCAAGTACGAAAGATGATTAGAAACACAATTGGTTTAATTATTTTGAGCTGAAATGGCAATAAAAGTGCACAGACGTTGCCAGAAAATGGCTGAATTGGCATGATTCATCCGTTGCCATAAATGCTATAGGGGCGTATAGATACAATATAAAGTTGTAGTGCGCCCGGTACATCGACAACCCACACTACCAGCTAGATGTGCGGGCTGCATAAGTTAAGCATGTGCATTTCATGACAGGACTCACTAGGCAGAAGTAAATGGATGCACGTGACATTGAACTCGAAAGATGTTGGAATTTATCTTTTATTTATACAACACGAAATTTGCATATAATTAATATTTTACACAAAGACGCATTAAGATCCAATATGTCCCTCTACCTTTTTGTGTTATATGTTTTGTTGTATTTCTTATTCGTTTCATGTCACGTGCATCCCTTTCCTTCTGAGTCCTAATATGACAAACTATACTAATTAAGCAACAAACGAAAATTGCGAGTTTTTTTGTAATCAGAATAGGAGAAATTTAATATAAAGGTATTAATCACCTTTACAATATACGGTTCTTCTCGAATATGTTTGTAAATTCCTCTTTTAAACAGGGTATCCCTAAAATAATGCCCCCAAACTTCAGGTGGTGATTGATTACTCACATAAAAAAGAATAAAGTTTCTTTGAAGAAATTTCGAAATATGCCTACAGGTGGCATCGTTATAAATGACGTCATATTTTCGAAAAGTAACGACGTAAGTCATGTCGGATTATCAAATCACATTCGAATTAATTTTAATTTAATTTTTAAGGCCTTTAGGCAACTTTGGCTTAGACCGGATGGATGATGATGGGATAAATTGGTGGAATGAAGAAAGTGCGAGGAAATGGGAAAACCCACGCAAACGGTGTTTGTCCACCACACAGCCCACATGGCACGAGCATTATTTGAACTGACGACCCCAAACGCCAGAGGTGAGTGCTCTAACCATTGATCGTCCGCGGCTCGAATCACATTCGAAGTAGTACCGTATTTAAGTTATGATTATTATGTTTAGCTCCTAATGCAACAAAGTAGAAAGAAACTGAATTCAGATTGGGATTCAATTGCTTTGATTTGCATGGCCGTTTGCAATCTGGGAACGCTACAAATTTTTCTTATGGTATTATTACATTCTATGCATTCATTTTATAACGTTGCCTAGCATCCGAACCAGAGGTGTACGAGCTCAAGAGCTCGGTCCTCACGCTCACTCGTTGATGGCGAGTGTGAGCACGAGGGAGTACGATCTTGCGATCCTGCAGTGAGCGTGAGCGCGAGTGAGTGCGAGTTCTGTGAGATTCAGTGGAGGATGAGTGCGAGTTTGTTTGTTGGAATTCAGCGCGAGTGAGTGCAAGGTTTGTGAAATTGAATTGAGAGTGAGCGTGAGTCAGTGTGAAATTGTCACATTCTAATGAAAGTGAGCGCGAATTTTGTGAGGTTGAACGGAATGTGACCACGAGTGAGTACGAGGTTGTCATCTTCAAGTAAGCATGAGCCTGTGAGATAAAAGAGAGCGTGAGTGTGAGTGAGTGCGAGCTTAAGAGAATCAACGGAGTGCAAGCGTGAGAGTGAGTGGGTTTTAAATGTAATGACTACCTCTGACTGAACAATGGAGGGTAGGGAGAAACTTCCTTCAAAGTGCAGTTCAGCGACCTCGATTTACTTAACAGTTGATCATTTGGTGACACCACAACCTTTTGACATGATATTTCTATACTATCTGCACTTCTGTGGAATTGTACACTTGGATTTTCCCTATTCTGTTCCACATCACTTCCAATATCCATACACTTGTTCTCACGCTATACCAGCCGGTGTCCAATCTCGGTCAAGCAACACAAATAGCAGGTGGCAACAGCCTTGTCTTGGCTGATAATAGCGTAACGCAATAGAACGTATACCCGCTGTTGCCACTGCGAGGGAATAAAACTTCCATCTGTAGTGCCTTCTTAGCTGTTTAACAACATATCTTAGCAAAACTACTTTTAAAAATATACATTATAGCCGGTTGTAGAAAGAAGAAAGACAAGAGCTATATTTCTATGCCTTTTCTGCGCTACAGAGGGAGTGATGTAATGAGCAACCACATTGGCAACACCGTAGCTCAGAGCGGAAACGGGACATTCGGATGAAGTTTTGGACCGGGTCGCCGTGTCTGTGCTTGGGACTCGCCCTGACCCGATGACCCGCTTTCGACCCGGAACACAGGGCATGTATTTTATTCTTGTCTTACTATATATATGCTGTTACGTTTGAACAGTTTCTTTTCGCGCAAATGACAGCCGACGGAGGTAATTGTTTTATCTGAGAGTTGCCGAACCACAAGTCAGTCTGGCAACTTGGGTCAAGACCGGGTCACCGCGTCAATCGGGTCAACTATGTCCATTTACCGAAAGCGACCCGGTTTCAGCTCTGCCGTAGCTACTTGCTTTCAAGAGAAAATCACTATTAACAGGAGTCACACCGGAAGTTAAAGCGAGATTACAATAGTTCATTTAAAAGGTGCTTAAACTTGTTTAAATATGTTTTTGTCGTAAAAAGAAGTCATTTAAAAAGTCCTTTGAATGTAGAGAAATAAAAGAAAACGAGAGATTTTGTGCAATTAAGTAAATTAAAACTTAATACCTCTTTTTTTTTAAATTGTTTTTGTATTGTCTTAGTTGTACCAATAAAATCAGCGCTTAAAGGGTGTGAATTAGGAGATGAAATTTCACACTGTCACAACTACTCTCTTTCTCACTCACACACACATATACATCCATACACACATGTATTCTTTGCTGGGCCATTCCTTTGTGCGATGCTGCTGTTGGCGAACCCCATCCATCACCCGAAGATGGATCACAGAGGCCATGCTGTCACCGTTTGCTTTGACGTCGGCTGAGGACTTGCTCCCCCACCCCGGTCAATCAAATGGGGGGCCTTGATGGAACCTCTGGGTCCTGCGATTAGTTTGATTTCCAAAACTTGTCACCAGGGGGCAGTTCGATCACACGGTGTCAAGACTCTTTCACCTCGATGTTTGTGTTACGTCGAGGCTCTTGTTGCATGATCTCAATTCGCCGTCGCGTCGCATCGGTGCCACCATGAACTAAAAACAAACGTTTAATAAGTGTTGTTTATTTTTTTTAGTAACACCTACCCCGCGAGGCACACACATCGCTAACAAGTGTTTATTTCAGATCTAGAGATATAAAACATGTTTGGTTCAAATAGAGGTAACCTACAATCTTGTAACAGCTTGAACAATTTCTAAACTTTTAAGGACTAGTGGTATAAAACAATTTAATTCCGAGATTACTTAATCCACGAATTAACCTATTAGTCATAGATGGAATATTTATGGATAGGAAATTCGCAATCTCTTACTTCTTCATGCCACCTGGTGTCAGTCCAGCCAAACTACAGTAGAATGATAGTTAAGTTACGTGCAAAACCTACAGTTTTAATCTATTGCTGATTCATAATCTGAAGTATCACCTTGCACTCCATTCTTTTTCTCAGTTTCTAAATTGAATATAGGAATAATCACTGCATACTAGCATTATTCATTTTTAGTTTGACTGTACTAACACCAGGTGGCAGGAAAGAACTGAGAGAATGAGATTCTCCATCTATAAATATTCCATCTATGACTCGTAGCTTTTATTCGTTTATTAAGTCACCTCGGGATTCAATTTTTTTATGCAACTAGATCTAAGAGTAACATAAGTGGTACAATTCAGAGATGAATATTTTGACGAGTTAACTGATTATCTGCCACTGTGACGTCATCCATATCTTACCAAATGGGCTAGTTTTGTTATTTATTATTGGCCACATATGTCTACTCGAGATTTAGTTGATATCGAGTTAATTTTGTTCTTTCATATATTTTGTATCGATTTTCATTATATTCTATACTTGTTCACGCTGAATGTTTTGCTTTACTTAAACGTTTGGAACTAAATATTTACTTTTGACCGTATGGGAAATCAATCATACGTGTGCGTATACAAGGACAATTTTCATCGCGCAGTAATAAATTACGGTGTTCTATTTGAAGAACTCTTTGCAAATAATTAAAGGATAACTAACAAATTTTAAAATACCATAAATTACAGAAAATATTTTGAACAATTTTTATAGTATTGTTAAAAGATTAATTATAGTATTTTTGTAAAATTAACTATTGTAACTAATTTATGACCCGGAATGTGTCTTATTACTCCCATGGGACTGTCCCAGTCGTTTAGAAGTTTCTGTTAGCTTTTCTTTAAGGTTAATTTTATTCATTATTGAAGCACGTGGCAAATTATAGTTTGTGAAAGGTATCTTCCATTTAGCTCCACTCAAATTTGAATCATTGAGATAAAAAGAAGGGGAAAACCTGCTTGGATTTAGCTTTAAATAGAATATACATTTTTAGGTCTCTCCGTCAATCATAACGTATTAGTGAAAATTGAGTATAAATGGAGAAGAGTCAATAGTTTTCTATTGAAAAGTTCTAAATTGACGTCTTGTGGACAAATAAGAAAGAAAGGAAGCGGAGATTAGAAGGAAGCACCAATGTAAACAACAAGCTCAGAATACAAAAGGAAAAGGGGACAAAAGAAAGAGAAGCGGAAAGGAAAGAAATGAAATTCTTTCTAAACAAAATTAGCAGATTCTCCTTCGTTGGCTCTCCCTTCCTTCTTCCTCCACTTTTACATTCTATCCAATCATTCCCTGTCTTTTATCCCCCGCTTTTGTATTTCCCTTCGTTGCTTTTCATTTGTTTGCTTCTCTTCAATGATGATTAAAGATCAAAGTCGTTTTCTGGAGAACGGTTCAATCAAAGCAAGGTCTATTCATACACTCGAGATGAGCAAATGGAAGAAATTAGCTTAGGTTATTTTCAATTTCATCTCGATTGTAAGGATAGGCACCGTATACATGATGCAAAAAGAAATTGAAGTCTTCCTTTACATCTGATACACTGCCAGTGATCGAATATGATTTTATTGTATAGCCTTGAGGCATCTCAGACTTAGGCTGGGATAGGATGGCGGAGAAGCTAATAAAAGGTAGTCGCCCAGTAGGAACTATCTCGGCATTGGCTTGGGTTGAGGAAAACCCCTGGAAAACATCAGTCAGAATAGACGGCAGCTGGGATCGTTCCCAAGATCTTGCGATTCCTCTACCAAAGGGGCTAGGGCGCTCTGTTGTTAGTGATGGGGACCGGTGACTTCGTAATTGGAAATCCCTGGTTTCGAATCCCAGTACGGCTATCCTGACTTTCCCTGGTTTTCTTCAGACACAAGAAAAGGCGGGGATGGTAGCTGAAACTAGAGCTAGAGCTGTAGTGGTTTGTTATTGTCGTGCCTTTAATCCTTTGTTATACAATCTATACACATAAAATTTTCAAAATCGGTGTTTGAAATTCGATATTAACCTTAATCAGGACAAAACATCCAAAGACGGAACTAAGCTGGTTTACATTTGAACATTTTATGGCATGTATTTTGACGGGCCGAACCTTTTATCCTCTACACCTAGTCCATACACCGATCTCCAAAAACTAGAGAAGATTCCAAGTTTTTTTCTCCTTGTTCCAAAGGCAAGTGCTCCCTGTTGGGATTTAAGTGAACCGGAATGCATGCAACAAAATGTGCGAATTTAAACCCGCTTTTAACGTGCGATCCGAGGCATGCTTGATTTTTGAATCCGAGGCAGAGCGCGGTAGTGGAGACCAACATGCGATACGACTCTCCACTAAAGTGGATCCTCTCCACCACATCTTATTGTTTACTATTGTGGCTGTTGAAAACTGCTTTTCTTAAATATTTCAGTCAAAACATTTACATTTAAAACTTGAAGACCACAAGGAAAGAGCGTGCTTTGTCCATTTTGGGGCAAATTGAGATCAGAGTGCCATCCGTTTGCTCTTTGAAAGGCTTTTTTTTTTTAAACAAGCTATCATGTATAAAGAATATGTATAGTCCGTCTGTTACAAGCAAATCTGAATTTGATGTTCAGGTATATGCAATGCTGATTGTGGGCTTTTAAAACTCTCTCCTGTAAAATCAAGAAAATGGATAAACTGTGACCATCATTTGTTAATGCAGTAGAGTCTTGTTTATCCGAACTTCGCTTATCCGACGTTCCGTATTATCCGACATACCATAACAAGAGAAAAGCATCAATCAGCAACAGGAACTGCAAGTTGTGAAGGTAGTCTATTTTTGTTGCTGCCGACTCTACCGCATATGGGGCGCTCGTCTACACTAGGACTCATGTCTGTCATTCAGTGCATGAAGGACGATGAAAGATGATGATCAATATGAAATAACTTATGAATAAATTGTTAATTTTTCAGTTTTATTGTAAAACATGATTATTAGGTTCGTAATGTGTAAAATTATAACATAGTTTGACGTTTAATAGGCTTTTTCTTAACACTTCCGTATTATCCGACATTTTCGCTTATTCGTCCTTCCGTCGGCCTGTTTATGTCGGATAAGCGAGACTCTACTGTACTTCTTCAAAGTCTACTAATTTCTACCTCGGATCCGGTGGCTTTGTTAACGGCATATTTTCACACAATATACTTAGGTGAAATGGTAGGTATCTTGCAGTGAGAAAGAGATAATATGAGAAATACAATAAATGAGATAAGATAGAGGTGAATTCAGAAGTAGATGAAGCGAAGGATAAATTAAAAGAAGGAAGATGTAAAATGAAAAATAGATGAAATGAGAAATAAACGAATTGAGAAAAATGTGAGAGAACACAATAGAAAAAATAAGGATGAAGTAAAATGAAAATTAGTCAAAAATTGAGCAAAGGGTGAAACAAGATATAGGTGAAATGAGAAACAGATGAATTGAGATATATATTAGAAATTGGATGAAATAAATAAAAAGGAACTGATAGATAAAATGGGGAACAAGATGAATGACAAATTAAATTAAAAATAGGCGAATTGAGAAATATGCGAAATGAAGAGTAATTAAAATGAGGCATAATTGAAATATGAAATTTTCAAATTGAGAAATATGATTCATAAGAAATAGAGGAAATTATAAATAGATGAAATGAGAATTATGTGAATAACAAACAGGCAAAATGAAGAATAAGTGCAATGAAAAATGCGTGAAATCAAAGACAGAAGAATTGAGAAATATGTGACATGAGAAACAGATAAATTGAGAAATAGTTGAAGTGAGAATGAGATAAATAAGAGGTGAAATGGGAAATAGTCGAAATGTAGAACAAGCGAAATGAGAAACATTGAAATAAAGAATTAGTGAAATAAGAAATAAGTGAATTGATAAAAAGGCGAAATTAGAAATAATATGATGAAGCACATGCTATATATGTTTAACTTCTGGTTGATCAAGTTAGTTCTCCGGAGAGATAAAGTTGAGAATAAATATTCGGTGGCTGGTTTGGATTTCCAAACTGTTTCCTCTGTGGTGGAAGAAACAGCAGCTCCCACAGAGTCAGTCGGAATCTTCTTGCAAATCCCTGAGCGTGATGTTCCCTTCCGCTCCCAATAATATATGCGGCCACATCCCGCAGGGAACCGTCGGGAAGACGATGAAAGTTGACGTCTGCATCCCGACGACCCATAATTCTCTGCCACGAGCACAGCTCCTGCCCTCTGGAAGTGGCATAGAAGAGGGAGGGGGTTGATCGAAAGGAAAGAGGAAAAGAAGAAGGGAGAAAGCCAAAAGAAAAGGGAAGTGATCGACCACTGACAGTTGCCCAGCTGAGGCTCTCAATTCTAGAAAGAATCGTTACATACAGTAGCTTAAAATTAGTCATACGCATTTTTAGTTATGAACAAAGAATATCCTATGTATGTGGAAAGTGTCTCTCATCCTTTTTAAATCCAAGGATCAGTAATATGTGTGAAACAATTCTGGGCCCTAATTTTAAAAATGAAACTAAATGAGTATTGCTGAGCATAGGTGTACCAGTTGGACCCGACCTCGATCAATCTTAACCTCGCGATGGGACTTCAACCTCGACCTTGCGATAGGACTTCGACCTCGACCTCACTCAACCTCAGCCTCACCATCAGGACTTCAACCTCGACCTCACAATCGAACTGCAACCTCGTTCTCGCGATCGAACTTTAACCTCGACTCAAACAACCTTGACCTCGCGATGGGACTTCAACCTCGACCTCACTCAACTTCAACCTCACGTTTTGAGGTCGAGGTCAAATGAGGTTGAAGTAGGACCTAGCGAGGTTCAACACCTCTGTTGCTGATATTTGGGGCATACTATGCTACTTTTAAGATAATAAATGTTAGTTCATGTTTTGAATACCTCCAGAAACACTGTGAAATAAGTAGAAGTAAAGTAGTATAATGAACCATCATTTAGAATTACGTTTGGTGAATAGATGGTTTGATGAATCAGATAGATGAACAGTACTCGATAGTAGGGAGTACACAAGTGAGAAAATATGACCGAATAGCTTGAATGCACCTTATCTACTTACCTATAGCTCGTTCCAAACCCGTACATAATGCCTATTCTTTGCTTCGCAGAAACTTTCCTTTGTTAAGGCCTATTAGGGTTTCAGGTTGCAATGCTCTGATTTCGACCAGAATATTATTCTTCAGCTAGTGAAGTGATTGAGGATTGTTACTACAAAAAATTTCTTTCAAATAACCCGTTAGGAGGAAATCATTTGGCGTCAGATCTGGAGAACGTGATGGCCAGCTGATGTCGCAACTGCGTCAAACTTTCTTTTAAAAAAACGCTTGTGCGGTTGGGTTGTTGCTCTTGCTATGTTACGTGTTTCTCCGTCCTACTGAATCGTATGCCATGTTTATCCTGAACTGCTGAGGGTATGTAACTTTTGATCATAAACTGATATGTATCTTATGTGACATTGACAGGATTCCTAACTGCCTGTGACTTCGTTCCTAACTGAGCACGGTTTGCCTTTTCGTACTGAACCCTGTTCCTCAAAGCCTCTGATCAAATGTCCAATCATTGATTTCCTTAGGCAATCTCTCAATACGCAATGGCGACGATATGTTCGTTGGGTCAGTATTATTGATCGTTGCTTTTGTTAATACATTATCACACTTTGTGTTAGGTCGTGAATTTGTCTGTCTCCAAGGTCTTCTTATAAAATCTGTAAAGATAAATAAAAAACAAGTTAGAGCTACAGTTCTACTAACAATCGCGAAAGCTTCGGTCCATTGATAGCATTTTAGACACGTAACCAATATTATTATAAAATAGGCTGGAAACACTGACAACTGCAGTGCATATGGGAACTACAACTGCAGTATGGGAAAACTCACAGTATTTTTCCATTGTGTCGAATAAGGTTTATGCCAAGTTTGGTGCTGCTATGACTAAAAGAATTAAAGCAATTAAAAAGATAATTTTATAGGAAAGAGGCTGGAAACACTGGTAAGTTAGTTGCTTGACAACGTAGGCCTTTTCAGTATTTTTGTATTGTGTTGGATAATATTTATGATAAGTTTGGCGCAGCTAGGTATAACTGAATGGAAGCAATTTGAACAATTGGATTTTTCTAGAAAATAGACTGGCAACAGTGAACCACTGCGCCAATCAAGAGGGTTCCAGGGGCTCTGAGTTAGTCTAGCCAAAACCTTTTCAACGACACCTCAAACGTATCTCTACATCTTAGTTCCTAAGATTTAATTTCTGGACAAGGACGGACGGACACCATCAGCGGGCATAGAATACCTTTCGACATAGCTTTTCTATCAAGGAACCTAAAAGTAATTAAAATGGTTATTAACACTTCCAATTGCTTCGTGACATTTGGACTACCTTTTACATTGAGTTGGGAAGTCATCTTTGAAAAAGCATCCTCTGGAGTAGAATTAATTCCACACACAAGGAACGAAACAATATTTCAAATGAGTCCACGCTGGATCACTTCCTGTATATCACTTTTCTTTCGAGTTACTATTTGAACATGTTTCTTTTTTCAAATATGAGAGGTTTTTGGAAACCAACAAAACAAGAGAAAAGTTGATCGTATTGGGAAAGGAATCCGGGTCACCTCGGTGGTAGTCTGCCGAGTCATGAAGAACAAAGAGAAAACTCGTCACTATTTCTCGATATATATTGAAAGAAGTTTCACGCAAATGTTAAAAGAGTGAATGAGAGTTTATCAGATTATTTGGTGGAGGAAGTAGTAAAGGGCGAAGAAAGCAGAGCTGAAACGGGTCGACTCGTGTTGATGGTCCTGAACCCGCAAAAATTCAACCAGATCCGACACGTGACCCAAGTAAATCTGATCCAATCCAACCCATGACTAAATTTCACCCGACCCTACCCGTGACCCGAGTGCATAGGGCTGGATCAGAGCAGCAGACGCCAAAAAGATCTTAACAATTGCAAAAACAAATAGAAAAAATCTTGTATCCCCAGACTCCCGGATGTGTGAAAAGAACTACCCCCCCCCCCCACACACACACACACTTTGGAAAGGCCATTCTGAAAAAATGTGTATTAACAAATGAAAATATTGATTGATTCAAATTGAATTTGAATTTATATTATGGCCTTAAGCATGTAAGGCTCGGGCCGGGATAGGTTTCGGGAAGAAGCTAGTCAAGGCCTCATTTCAAGGTAACACCCCGGAATTTGCCTTTTGTGACTGAGCAAACGCCCTGGAAAATCTCAGTCAGGATGATCGGCAACTGAGATTGACCCCATGACCTCCCGGATGCGAAGTCAACGCTCTACCAGTGAGCTACGGCCGCTCGGCGTCATTGATTCAAGTCACAGGAACTAGACCAGACAAGATCACCGACTCAAGATTGGGTCAAGTTATAATCATCAGATCGTCGGTTCACAAAGCTATTCAAGCGAGTCAATCGCGCAATTCGGGTCAAGACCGGGTCCTTCGGGTCTAGTTTCGGTTCGGGTCAGGCCGTGTCACCGAAAGTGGCAAAAACATTTAAAATTATGATTCATTAAGACGTGACAAATTTCCTGCATTTTGGTACTTTTTTTTTTGAAAAAGGTAACTGGATTTCAGGAGAAAATTGTACAAAATGTAAAATAAGTAATATATTTTACAGAGTAGTTTCCGAAAATCAAAAATGGCTTGATAATCCCTATTTAAAATCCCTAATTTCTTTTCGTTCTTTCTTCGGTGAACTAGGGCTTGAATTAATTGAAAGAAGTTCTATGTTAGCGGTCTTGATTCGGAGATGTCTTGTATCTGGGGTAAAGAAAAAGAAACTGGGCACGTGGGTGTTGAAGATGGGGAAAGATGAGGGAGATATAAATAAAAGAAGGGTTGCTCCGATGATTTCGTTTTTTTTTGTGAAGGCGTGTGTCGACCTGAAGGCTAGAACACCTCCTGTAGATTACAATCGACGTGCCCCGACTGCTGTTTGGAAGGGATACGATTGGGGAACGAGAAAGCTACTGCAAAGCAATTCTGACACCTGGCGAGTGGCAGACATTGGCAAGAAAGATGAGAGGACCACCACTGCTTTTAGAAAGAAAAAGATTAGCAAGCTGTTTTAGTGTAAGTCCTTTAGCCTCTCTCCAAATAAGGCCTGAAAAAGTTATTCTTGATAATTATTTATCCCAATATTACTTGAATAATTATTCAGATAATTTCGTTATTCGGTAGCGATTAATGGAATTATTTTCCCTGTAATACTTTCTACTTGCGAAAGTTAGAGTACAACACGCCAGTTGAACAAAAATTGCGAGTGTTTGAAAATAAGGATTTGAGACAGATATTCGGGCCGACAAACGGGACGAGATAACCAGAGAATGGAGGAGACTGCATAATGAAGAACTCCACGGACTGTATGATTCACCCGACATATAAGAATAATGAAATCATGACGGCTAAGATGGACAGGACATGTAGCTCGAATGGGAAAAAAACGAAGATTATATTCCATTGGAGTTGGTAAGCAGATGGGAAAGAGGCCGTTGGGAAGTCCGAGATGTCGTTGAAATGAAAATATTAGAAGGGATCTTGAAGAAGCTGATGTTAATTATGAAAAGTGTATTGATGCTGACCAGCATAGGTTCCAATGGCGAACTTTTGTTACAGCGGAGATGAACTTGCGAGTTCCATAAGCCATAGAATTAGTTAGATAGCGATTAATCAGATATCTGAGTCAAGCAACAAATGATGTAACAGTTACTCCTGAAGTGGTCCAAAAGAACACACCATTCAAAACATTACAAAGAATGCAGTTTCTAACTCTGTGGATTGTGGGCATTCAAAATGGAAAAGCACATTCAGAGAATTTTGAACATCAGTTTTCTGTTTTTAATCCACAGCAATTTTAAATTATTGGGTCAGTTCTACAATCGACTGCTAATCTTCTAGTGAGCGCTAAGATGAGGCCAAGTCTGATTTTGACCAATGAGAGTACGCAAAATGAGAGTTGGCCTCAACTTAGCGCTGACTAGAACTTTAGCGGTCGATTGTAGAACTGACCCTTAGTAAATTACACAAATAAGTTACCGTGCTGCACTAGTTAATTATTCTTCCGTAATTTTAAAATAATATTCTTTTAGATATCGGTTCTTTTTAAAATAAGGGAGGAGGGCGTTCTTGGTGCAGTATTAGGCCTATCCCCAACCTTTTCGCGTTCTCTGCAATCCCAGCTAGGACTGTTAGGGCGGATTTTCATACAGACGCTCGCTACGTGCTTTGCGTACGATTTGGCTGAATAGCCAATTGAAACACGTGTTCTACGTGTAACACGAGTTTCATTGGCTACTTATAGAGATCACAAGCAAAGCACGCGCCGAGCGCCTCGTTGGAAAGCCGCTCTTACGAGTTCCAAAGTGCTGGGAAGTCAGTGGCTGGTTGTGTAGTGACTAGTCCATTCAGGTGCTGCGCAGACGACCGATTCGGTTCGATTCCCGACTAGGGCCAATTTTTTTCGTTTATTTTTTTACAACTTTTTATTTTACTGTTGTAACATAGTTTTTTCTATCTACTAATAAAGAATTATTCCCCTTTTTAATTTTTTTTTTGCATTTTTTTTACACTTTAAAAGTTAATTATTTATTCATGGATTTAGTTTTAAATAAATCAGGTTAGATTTCTTTTCATTAATCACTAAGGACGTCATTTAATATACGCGTTGGCCACATACGTTGCTTGCGATTTAGCTGTGTTGCCAATAGAAATGTATTTCTATACTCAATGAAATTACAAATGAAGGACGCGGCTAGCGAATATATGAAAAAGGCGGCCTTAGTCCCAGTTGGGAATATTTACTGCCCCGAAAACGTCGTGAAAAAATTAACTCACTGTACACTTAATTAGTTTTTATTCGCAGCACTCTCAGTTTCTCTCAGTGACTGAAGAGAAAGACCATTGTCAATTTGTTTCAGTTATCATGTTCAAAGAAAGTAGAAATAATCTAACTGTAAGTCGAAGAATGTTCTGTTATAGGAATACCTTTCGTAGTTTTGGCTCCAAAAATAAACTTCCAGAATTTATCCAACTCTCTTTTAGAAAAAAATCCTTTATTTTTTAAGAATCAAAAGACTATTTTAAGTCTTAATCTATTTATCGCAAAATTCTATTAATTAACATATTTTATGTTCAATTGAATTAAACAATAAAATTCTTAAATTTCAGGCATGAAAGAACTTTAAGCTAGTGAAAACTAGTTTTTTGGTTATCCGTCAACATGATAAATATGCGATTGTCTGCAGTCCACGTAATTATTCGGATAAGTATTCGGTTATTTCTTATTCTGATAATTATTTGAATAATTTGATATGACTATGAATAATGAATGCTTTGAGTAAATCAATTTATTAAATTACTTGGTTATTGGCAGCCCAATTCGAAACTACAGCCAGATCCGTGGATTTTAGAATCCAGATACCCTAAACCGGAATCTTGACGGAGTCCGAAATCCGACACCTACGTACGTTTGTCCATCCACTTTTTACAGCAGTGATAATTGCTTTTCTTTACTGTGTACAATTTTTCTTCATTGAAGAGAAAATTGAAGTATTAATATAATTAGAGTAAATAATTGCTTATTAAACTGATTAGTTTTCAACCACATAGCCTTCTGGTGTTAAGTAAGCACGTAAATAATGAAGAATTCCAACGTCAGATGGAGGCACTG
>JAGDQP010049943.1:0-14370 GCA_022664845.1 Lepisma saccharinum | reverse complement strand
AGTTGTTTAGGACTTATAGGCACCCAAATACAAATGAAACAAGGTACAAGGTAAACAAAAAAGGTTTTGCCGTTTTTGACGTCTCACTAATCATGCGCTCACAGAGAGGAAACGAAATGACGCAAGTGCCTGCCAAGCGATCGGGAGTTAGTCTGACCATCGACCTTCAGTAATACAGGCACGGTGCTCACACACAACAATAATAGCTCGTCCAGTTGTGGTATGCATAGCACAATTTTGTATTGTATTCTTGTTGTTGTAAAACTCTAACTTAGTTGTCTGTTTGGCAACACTTGTTCTAGAATGTTCTTCGATTTGAAATCCTTATGTAGTATGACCTTCTCTGATTGGCAAGAAAAAGTTCCTTATGAGTGCTAATATAATTCAGTTTCTGTGTACGCTGTATGCCAGAGGAGAAATAGGGAATATAACGACAATAGAGTGCTCTTGAACAAGCAAAGATGTTTGTTGAATATAGATTTAGTCAATTCCGGCTATGACGAATGTTATTATAAGGGTTGAAAAATTAAGAGAATTGTTCAACCTAATGTATACTCATGTGTGGTTTCCCCAATTACCCAAAAGAAATGAGTATTCCTTTTAAGTATGTTGAGTGCTGCTATTTCTATGAATAAATACTACATACTTAACATTTCACAGTGTAAAAGATAAATGTAGATATCGAAGCAGCTTGTTCGCGTGTGTTTGTTGTATTACTTTAAAGTGGGCCTGTCATTTACCGCATCAAGTCGCCGCATATGCCAGGCATTTGGTGAGAATGCCGTGAACGAACGCACCGCCAGGCATTAGTTCCAGAAATTCCCTTCGGGAGATGTGAGCCTTGCTGTTGAACCTCGCAGTGGACGACCACATGTGTTAGTTGACGAGGCCCTGAAAACAGCCATCGAGGAGAACAGTGGTCTAACGTGTGATGAACTTGCAGAAAGGTTCCATGTTTCCGCTGAAACAGTCAGACTGCACCTGCTTAGGATAGGAAAGTCATATAGGTTAAGCAAGTGGGTACCCCACACATTGTCGGCAGCCAACAAGGAACAACGAGTGACAGCCTGTTTGTCCTTGCTCACTCGGCACCTTAACACACCCACATTTGATCGCTTGCTCTGCCAGCGAACTCAGTTCGTTTTTTTTTTTAAATTTATTTAGCGGTCAACCCGGCTTCGCTGTTGCCATAAGTGCAACAGTATACTTTTGAGTCTGGACGGATTAGTACGTGTTGAGAACACAAGTAAAGATAAAAGGCAATGAAATACCAAACGTTTACGATTGGCAGATTGATATGTTGGATAGAGCATTGGACTACTAGTCAGAAGACCCGTGTTCGATTCCCGAAAAGAATTTTTTTTACCTTTCTTTTAAAATAATTTGAGAAGCCTTATGCGCCAGCTCTGTCCGTCTGTCGACAACTTTCAACTCAGGAACTAGTATGGCAAGGAAGGCGGTTGAGTTGTCGTTGGGAAGGTCTCGTTGATACGAGTCAAACCCGTAGAGACCATACACATTGTAGGAGCTGTTCCGGAGAGAGTGGTGGCCAGTTTATAACGTAGAAAAGACTAGATTTAGAAAGGAGGTTGAGGTGTCATTGGAAAAGTCACGCCGTATTTATTTCCAACGCAACTTCTATAATATAAATAGGATGCTATGCTGAAGCCTGGCCTAGCTTATACACACAGTCCCCCCATTGGGCTCCGACTCACCTGGTTTCTTTGTATTTAAAAGAAATCACTTACTCCCTTTTTATTCCTTTTGGATTCTGTTTACATTTTACAAGTTACATTAGGTTAGGTCAAGTTAGAAAAGGCAGGTTAGATGTATGTTTATATACACACATTTAAAGTGTACTGAGATGGGTTGGGAAAATATGATTATACGAGTTAAGCGCCATAGTTAATAATCCGAACAAGTTTTAAATTTATGGCCCGTTAAAAGACAAAGATTTCATCACAATATACTTTTTAATCTCAGAAATTCAAACAAGTCTTTTCTATTTTGCTTTTTAAGTTAAAGAGAAGAAAGAGTATTCCCTTCTGTGACCTCTTTTACACAATTGGTGGAAATTTACTTCCGCTGCAAAAGAGACTAATAGACCATCTGTCTTCTTTCAGTAAGCTTCTGTCCCAACAGAAGTAAATATATCTCCGGATTTTTCTTTCTTTCTTCAAACCCTGATTTATTACTCACCATTGGCAATGCTGATAATGTCAAACTCTGATGTCGCCATTTTCTGGGACAATTAATTGAAAAGAAATTTGTAAGAGAAGAAATTCTTAAAAGGAAGTCTGGAAAAAAGAGGGTGTCTTTTCTAGTCGCTGTGTGTAACAACATGAAAAAAAATAGATAGTATTTTGTGTGGAAAAACATGTGACGAGAGGCGATCAAGATGAAGATGTTTCCTGGTTGTATTTTGGTTTATTTTAAATATTTTTTTTCTACGTATTTCTTGTTTTTCCGGTACGGGAGACTGCGTGTTGTATTGTTGCTAGCTTGTCTGCCATCGAAATCGCAAGAAGATGGCCTTTGACTAATGATCAAGGGAGTGGTTTTAACCCTTTCCACTCACTAGGAAGCTTCCTACATCCCCCCTTTCTACATTCGCCCACTGCTCTTTCATGTTTTTTCTAAAAAAAAAAAGAGAGATTCATCTCCACTTAACAGCAAACAACCACACCAAACATTTTCCTCCATGCATGAAGACAACATCCATGGTTACGTGGATTGCCACAAGCCCCCTCCCCCCCCACACACATACACACACACACATAGAACACACACATAGAGTACAAAATGGAGTCTACATCATCAATCATTCGGGAAAGGGGCATGTGTAACTTGTTTGCTAGTATTGGTTTGTGAGACCACTACTTCTTTTTTCTTCAAAGTCTGCCTAATAGTGATCACTTCAAAGCTGCTTTTTTTTTTTTTACTTAAAAAGAAAATACATTTATTTTCGGTCTTTTTGGTGCATTTATACATCTTTGAAATCTTTTCCTTTTGGGATTTGGAAGTTGGGGTGGGGGTGACCAATGTCTCATCAATGACGTGGCATTATGTCTCCTGTTTCCTAGTTTTACTTTTTATCTCAAACTCTATAATGTTTTCTCACATGTTAACATGTTGACATGTCTATCTGTCATTGTATACACGAACCGTCAACAACGTAAATAGAACCACAGATTCAGTCGTGATAGATGTTCAATGGACATTAATGTGAAGTTTTAGAGAAAATATCAATTTGCATTACATTAATAGAACAGACAGAAAAGCAGTAAAGAAATGTTAACAAAAGCATAAAGAAGCCATTTAATGTATGGTATTTGCTCAATAATGAAACAGCATTAAAAAATAGGACCTATCAGTGGCGTATCCAGAAAGGGGCACGCGCCCCCTTGTCAAATAAAAATATATATATATATATATATTTATAATATTGTTTCAAGAACTTACGTTACAGGAAGCTTCGATTTGTTTCCGGAAAATATATTTTATCTCGAAATATTAAAGATTAAGATACCGGTTTAATATTCCATGATAAAACCGCAATATAAGAAGAGGAATATAATACATATATAGGCCTAGTTAAAAAATATGTTTACATCGAAATGATCCGTGGTCTATTCCTCAGAACTGCGCCCCCTCCTCAAGAAAACCCTGAATTTACACCTGATGCCTAAATGTTTGTTTTTAATATGAACAAACGTATGTTTAAAGAGTTTCATTTAATTTATACATTTTTGTATTACTAATTGGGAATATGTCATTAAACCTCTTTAAATAGTGATTATTTTCAAACCATTCTCTGTCTATCTGTCTCTCTCACTCACTCACACACACACACACACACACACACGGCAATAAGATTAAATACAGGGTATATTATGGTAATGTGACCAAGGAATTAACTAGTGACATATTGACTTAATAGTTGGGACTATGTGAAGAATAAGATGGCTGTTACAAGACATGCTCAAATGAGAAAAGTAAATTCCATTTAGAGACTTCCTTTCGCAAGAAATTTTAACAAAAGGCAGGAATTATAGATATTATTTAACAAAGAGCTCGGTTTAGCACTTGCGTGAACCCCTCAGCACACCCGTGCGCTGTACCGGTGTCGTGCGTTTTGCGGACCAAGATATAGGCGAGCATGCATTTTTGTGGTCCTGAATACTGATTCAAAGTGCTTTTTGTTTTTTAGTACATGTAAGAAGCTTGTTGTATATTACTGGTTAGGTTAGATTACCAGTTTTACAGTAAATTGGAAGTTGGGAGGAAAGAAAATTCATTTTGGGAGATATCGGAAGTCATTACTTTTGCAATTTCGCATACACATAGATGTAGTAAATCAACTTTGTACGAAACGTAAGAGAAAACAACGAGAAAGTCAAACACGAATTAATGCCAAGGTAGCGGGAGCGAGCGAAGGCGAATTAGTTAAAGTCCGGTTAGATTTTGCCGTTTCTCATTCCGTCCGTCAGATCATTTCTTCCTCCTTGTTTCGTGTTCTTTACTTTAATTGCTCGTTCTACATGTGTGTGTGGTTCATTTGGAACCTCGAAAAACTATGCTTTCCTTCCAGGGAATTTTCGGAAGCTGGTTCCCAGAATAGAAACTGTTACCTCAGGTAAGTTTTGAGGTACTTCAGACTTCCAAGCGACTGAGCGCTGCTATTAAATACTCAGTAAAGATACAATATAGGTATTTCAACATGATGAACTTTGTTTAAAACGTTGTTCACTGTAAAATAAGTAGAATGGTCGCAAAACGCACGATTATTTTTTCGTTCTTAGATTTGTTTTTAATTTGACTTATTTTATCTTGCTTTTTTTTAAATTTTAAACAAGGATCCATTCATCATCTGGGTCGGGTTTTCTTTATCAGGGAATTTAGGTACTCTTGTTAAATGAAGCCGTGTGTTCCTTGTGCATTATGGACATTAGGCTATTCATCTGTGTCTCGTTTGTGTGATGTTTCATTTAAAGCCTGTTTTACTTTGGTGTTGATGGTTTCTTTTAGTCGTGAACCTATTGTTACCTTGTATTCAAATTGTTCGTGTGTTTTCTAATGAAGCTATTTGAATTATATTTTAGATTTTAAAAGCAACCTCTAAGGTATTAGAAATGAAAACTACAGGAAAGTAATGTGCTTTGTCCATTTACTTGATTTTACTAGAGAGCATTTTAAAAAAGTCCATAATCAGCATTACTTTTACTTGCACATCAGACAAAGCTTTGCTTGTAATAGACGGACTATACATAATGCAAGATCGTTTGTTAAAGAGGCCTTTCAAAGAGCTAACAGATGGCACACTCTAATCTCAATCTGGCCCAAAATGGACAAAGCACATTCTTTTCCTGTAGTCTTGAATTTAGTATTTATCTCTTTAAGGGCAATAAATTTGGGCTTCAATATCTGAAATAATTATGAATAATAAAGCTTTTCGTAAGGGAGTCTTCTATTTTCTAACCCTAAACTTACAAGAATTTAATTAGCTTGTCTATATATTAATCATCTTCATATCCACTTAATAACTGTAGTCTGTGGTCTTTCTCTTTGCAGTAGATGAAAGTGTTTTCTTCTATGCAGTTGAAGAATGTATGAAATAAATTTCACATTTGAGGTCAGAAAGCAATGTTAAAGAACAAAAATAATCGACTAATTTAGTAAGTTCTGACTTCGGTCCATCACGATTAAATGAGTGCAATGCTTGTTAAAATCCAAATACTTCCTCCATGCCCAAGGCGGGATTCGAACTCGCGACATTAGAGACGCTGGAACGATATGTTCGTTGACGAAATAATTCTTCAAGTATCACGAAGGCACTACAAAAGATATACTTGTTATCACACCATTATTTCTACGCTATACATAAGGCATTTCTGCAAACAAGAGATTTCAAATGTCGACTCTAGAAGCCAAAGAATACAAGCGACATTGACGAATAAAAAACGTTCGAGGTAATCTTTTATATATAACCCGAAATATGTGACACAGAACTGTCATATTCTGTATGGACACTTTAAGGTCCAAGGTTTATTTGTACAAAATATGACAGTGTTGTGTCACATATATTTCGGGTTATAAATATATAAAAGATTACCTCGAACGTTTTTTATTCGTCAATGTCGCTTGTATCTTTTGGCTTCTGAAGACTACATGTATAATAAAGCCTCTGTTTTAGCAAAAAAAAAAAAAGTACGCAAATGGCGTAAGTATTCAAACAGTACCTGATTTCCTCATGAATAATTTTTCCTTAGTAAACATGACCTCTGAACAACATATGGTATCTCCCCCTGGTGGACTCTGTCACCATACCATCTTCTGAATCTTCCATTTTCCTTATCCAATATTAGTTTTGTCCGTTGCCCTGCAGAAAAGAGAGAGAGAGAGAGGGGGAGAAGAAAGGACTTACGCTATCACCGGAGTTAGATATGAAGGGCTCTCCAAAGACGACCCGCGGAGGATGTGATATTTATGGCACCACCAGCAACGGAGTACGAAGGTACTAAAGAACCATATTGGGACAGAGGGAAAGAGAGATAGCGGTAGAAGAAGAAGAAGAAGAAGAGAGAAAGAAAGAAAGAATAAAAGAGGGAAACGGGGAATTCATTTAATGAAGACAACAAATTTTAGTTGAAGTCCTAAAGGGGAAAATGTGGATTATCGAAAGCAATGATGATAGAATGGGGAAGCAAGGGAGTAACTTCTTCTAGTGGTCGTTTTAAGTAAGTTATAACTGGAACAATATCGGTCTAGAAATGTAAGTATCTTCCCAGTAATAATCTAACGAAGCGCACTTTGCTTTTTAAGAACATACTTTAGAAATCAAATACGCAGTATTTAATGCCTTTATTATGCGATTCATAATTACTTAAAATGAATTATACGTGTGCACTCAGAGTCTTACTAGGAGCACTTCCCATGAGAAGTGACCCCGATTTTGATGAAACTTGGTATATGGGTACAGTACCTCGAAAAACCTTCACAGCCAAAATTATAGCTGCAACGGACATCAAATAACGACAGGGTGCCCCAAGAAAACATAAACAATTAATAGCAAGTAGATCAAACATAAGGTGACAAAACACATTTTCCTTTTGCAAAGGAATAAAGATATCGAAATTATATGGCTGTGAATTGATACCGGTACTAGATGGATGGATACCGTGCTATCTGAAAGCGTCTATCTTGAATCTTCTTCGACATTTGTAAATGGGAAGTGGGTCTTCTTGTTAATTAAGACGAAATTCCAGATATTCGTATCAGACAGATATTCGTTTAATATTGAACACATTGCAATGTTCTGCTACGCCCATTGTGTATTGTACTAATTTTAACGGTCCATAATGCTAATTTGCATAGTAATGAGTCTTCATAAATCAAGGATTACATCGTAACGGGTATTACGCTCGGACACAACAGCATGATTAAACACCTCAAGAAAAAACGCAGCATTTCCCGTTAACTAAGATTTTTTTGATACTCCTGACAATGTTCTCTGGAAAACTGAAGATTTGTGTTGTTCAAATCCAAACTGAACAAATGAATTATTCATCCAGTGTTCTTATTGTCGTGTATATTTGTTGACTTCATAACTCAAGAGATACAAATGAGACAGACGAATAAAAAAGTTTAACGTAATCTTTTAAACATCACTCGAAATAAATGTGACACAAGATTGTCATACTTTGTCCAGCCACTTACAAAAATAAATAGAGGCTTGTAAAAGTAAATGGATGTATAAGAAATAGAAGCGATTTCCTCTATGAGAATTGTTTCACTGTACGCCTACAAGTTAGACAACCAACATGATAGTACAAATGTGTACTAAAACATGGCATGTCAAGATATCCTTCCATTTGGAGGAAGAAAGATTTAGTCCTTCAGCATCATTTAGAAAACGACGAGAGAGTTAGGCAGAAATTACATTCACGTGAAGTTCTAAGAGATAGCAATTAAAGCAAAGGAAACTAAAATAAAAATATGGGCATTATGAAGGATTCATTATTATGTTATATAAGAAAACTTGTCTTGTTCGAACACACACACACATACACAGAGAGAGAGAGAGAGACGGAGAGGGCAAGGATAACTGTTTGTGTTCCTAAATAGAAAAGTAAATCTTTTGAAAAGTCTATTCTTTTATACTCTCTCTCTCTAACGTTTTAGCTCTAGAACACTCACACGCACATAAAGGGTGAGTGTGTTTGAGAGAGTAGCAATAAGTATTAGAAAAAATAAAGATGAAGGGAGAGAGAAGAAGAGAGAGAAGCAAAGACATGAGAAGGAAACGTCAGGAAAGACGGGGAGAGAGAAAGACCAATGAAAAAATATGAGAACTACATTATCATCATGCCAAAGAACACACACAAACACTGTTTACTCCGATTCTCGCCATTGATGCCTCGTACGTTCTCGAACCGGAGATTAATTTCTGTTTCCAGCCATCATTTTATGCGAGAAAATACACTACCTGGTCGGGAATCGAACCCAGGTCTCCCTGTTGAAAGTCTGAGTCGTTAACTGTTACTCCACAGGCTTGCTGCGTAAATTCTGCTTAATAAATGGCATTGTGTTTCTTTCTAAGAATAATAACATGAAAAGTGGATACTTCAGATCAATGACGTGTTCTTAATTGTCTTTGTAACTCCCATATATTTTATTTTGCACTTCCTAACCAACATTTGTAAATCGTCTACTTCTCTATAGTGGCTCAGTTGTTTCCTTCCACATTCTGAAGGATTCTCCGTTTTATATGAGAAGTTATGACTAAATTCTTCACGATCGTTTTGTAAAAAGCCTTGGCTTCAAGAGGGTTTAAACCTATGTTGACTTGCTTTAGTACTAAAAAGACCAGCACGTTTCCCCTACGCCATCTTGCCAACGAAAACAAGCCATGAACGACAAAGTTCATTGCTGATCTTTGGAAAGAACCAACTTTGTCCTATAAATTGTTTAAACCATAGTGAAGCCTAAAGAACCTAACAGGGTAATATGCTGAAAAGTGCTTTGAATGAATCGTGATTAAAAAATACTAACATATTCAGCATAAAAAAATGTTAACCTAACCTCAAAATAAATTAAAGTGTGTTTTTCGGTAGCTTAGAGCGATGTATCGGTCGAATTTGCGCATACGTTGACCTTCATTGTTTAAATTGAAGATATTTTCAAACTCTACAAGATGGTAAATGTTTCATTGATGTTAGCGCAAAATTCAAATTTGTAGAGAGGTTAAAAAATTTGAAAATTGAATTAAAAAACCGAAGACAAAAGTGCTACATTGCGTATGCCAACCGCAAACCAGGGACTGCACCTCCTGAGGGTTACGCGGCCCAGCTCCCTTCGGACGCACAGTGCCCCCTTGCACACCTCGGTGGCCAAACCTTGTTTATTTATACATATGCTAGCTTTCAGTAGCACCTATTTGTATGCCAAAGCAATTATTAATAATGAATGTGAACATATAAATTTATAGTTTGAAATAAAAAAAGAAGAAAAAAATCTTGCCCCCGCCGGGGTTCAAACCCGATTTTTTAAAGTAATAAGCCAACAGCTTATTCTTGACCTATGTTACGAAGTGAGGTGGGGTGGTCAGTCCCAGGCTCGACCACCATTACCTTCCTAAAGTATCCATGAGTACGAAGAACACTCTGGTACTCAGTTTGATAGGAGGCTGAAAGTACCTCAGAGCGCCAGGCATGGGAGCACTGTCAGCAAAGTCTCCAGCGTCCTGGCCGCGATATAAACGCAGGCCGCCCGATTCGTAGTCAGACGCGCTACCGCCTTAGTTTGTAATATTTTTGTTACATGTTGAGTACACTAACATTAGAAGCAGTATACATTTCAAGATATATTTGTAATTATTTCAATACATTGTTTGAAATTTTTATTTAGACGTTTGATAAAATATTGATGATATCTATTATCTGATTGCTCGCTTTTGTTTTTAGGGTGTTGTCAAATCACTATGAGAATACACAAGACAAAGTGGAGGGATGGCATTTCAAATGGAATAGATGAGCGTTCCCCAATCTCTTTTCAACTGCGGACCCGTTTTATTAGTTAGTAGGCTCAACAGACCGCCCTACGCCTGCCGAAGAGCAGACCTCGACGACCACCTGTGGCCCGCGGACCATAGTTAGCGGAACGCTGAAATAGTCGACTATCCAGGCATCATCCAAATGTATACACATTTATTGAACAAATGAAGCATGAACAAGCGGAGAATGAAACTGTCATGAGGATGCTCGAATTAGGTCACCAGAGTGTAGCTAAATTCAAAATACCTTGGTGTAGCTCAGGAAAAGAAGTGCAAAGGGTAAATGATCGACGTGGCGTTTTAGAAAGCAGATTTAAAAACAATTAAATAAGTTTATTTTCGTATTTGGATACTGTTTCATATTCTATTCATCTAGAAAGTTAGATTCATGAGGCCGAAAGTGTAACGCAGTTCGACAAATATATATTTTTACACGCAGACAGGGAATTTTCTTTTGTAATTTCCCTCCAGTTTTATTGTTAGATATTTTAGGCCAAACGAGAATTAGGCGAAAGAAAGCTCCTTCTTTTGCTTAACATGGCAGACATAAATCTTATCATTTAACTGCCATAAATTTGTGAGATAATTCGTTAGGCGAAACGAGGATTAAGCCAAACAATGCGACACGCTTTCCTATTTTGTTTGTAATATTAATTCATGCATTTCTGTTAGACTACTTAGCGAAGAAACACTAGATCGCAGGGAGGGAGTTTGAACATTTAAAATTTAATCGTCGGTTTCCCGTTTAATTATTTTGAAGTAATTCTTAAGCGATTACTTATTCTTTAATAAATGTATGACTTGAAAACTATTACCGCTTAGATCTTATAGATTTTTCAGGTGTTCCTTAAGTTACAAATGTGAAGTGTGCTACACCTTAACCTTACTTAGTAACCTTAGTACTGCTATGAAATAAATCTTCTTATGTTAATAGATACATTGGTTACCGTGAAATCTATAATTAATAGATTTTGTATTTAACAACGTTCCCACTACATTGCCTGTTAGTGACGTCCTATCTCTTTAACCGAATCATCATCATCACCAAATTTCATGGTGAAGAGAATGAAAATATTATAAATATTACTGAAAGTTTTATTCTTGAATGATCACCATTCCTTGTTACTGGTCACTGTAAAAGAAATTCCATCGATGTAAATAAAGATTAAATAACCAAATTACGCTGAGAGTGTACATCACGCATTAGTCACTATTACTTACTTGTTCTCAGAACGGCACAACGGAGGAAATCGGATGGAGAAGATATCGGATAGGACCTTACCTAAAGGGCCATCTTGCCATTAGTCTGGTGCATTCGAGGTAAACTTTGAGAAACTTGAGTCAGGATGGTTGAAGGCGGAATCCACGAGCCTTCCTATTGGTGATCCAAAGTCCTCGACGTTCCTGGCTCGGTAAAAGCCCTCAATTGTCCAAAACCGTATGTTTGATCTCTGTATGTAACCTTCTCCTTTTATAAGTACAGTGCAACCTCGATAGGTCGAACCTTGATAACTCGAGTCCCTAGATATCTCGAATTTCATTACTTCTCCTTGCACCTTCCTTTTTCTGCGCCTTGTTAATTTACCTCTACTCTTCAAACGTCGTAAAATAGAAATAACCTCGACTCGTATTTTTGTTGTTTCCTTGACTCTATATAACACTAAATCTCCTGCTAGAGAACCTCTACAAGTCCAAGTTACAGCATAAGTAGTTTAGGACACGTCGAAGTTTAGGGAGTTGAACGATCTCGGTATTCCAGTAACTTAAAAAAAAAAAAAAATCCGCGGTTTCTCATTTTCATAGAACACTACCCCGACAACGGTTAGAGGGGGCGTGAGGCGTCACCTACTCTCGTCACTGCCAATGTTGTCCCAGTGAATGTCTGTTGCGTCGTGATCATCACTCAGTTAAGTGTTTCATATGATGGCGAAGTAAAGTCAGTTAGTTTCGGCCCCCTATATCTCGAAGTTTCATATTGTAGCTCTCGATAACTCGAACCTTGTTAAGTCGAAATATTCGATAACTCGATTTTTGTCTTTCTCTCTTCATATTCAAGTTATCGAGGTTCTACTGTATTTCACAGCAGTCTTCATTATAGCCGAAAATCAATAATTACATTTAAGAATATGCTTATTTTATAAAAAAACTAGCCAAAATACCCGCCCGTTGGTGCGGGGTGATTAAAATACGTTGGCAATACTAATAGTCGTACTATTACTGCTACTACTACTTCAGATTACTACTACTGCAACTACAATTATTACTACTACGATTGCTACAACTAATACTACAATACTACTGTTACTACTAATACTACTGTTGTGAAGGTACGCGACCCATAAGAGGCTCGCGCAAGTAATTATTTTGCAAAACATTTCTTCGTCAAAATAGAATGTTTGTACAAACTAAAGCCACATAGCTATTATTATATGTTTTGTATATTGCGTTGTACATATACAACGTTTTCTCATAATACGTAACTTGTGTTTCTTTCTCATTTGTTAATATAGCCAAACATGAGTAACTCGGGATAAGCATAAAAACTGACCGGAAGTCGAATTCCGGAAATGAGGTCGAACTTGTGCAAAAATAATAATCTGATCGCAGTGGTGGTGTGGAGAACTTGTGGTATTGCATAATTAAAAAAAGTCCCCAAAAAGGTTCAAATACGATCATAAAACATTGTGACAGCACGAATTAAAGGCAATAATATATTTCGTAATTCTGTATAATCAATAGGAAGTAAAAGTTTTCACAAAGAAAGGAGTAAGTTGTGAAATATAATAAAAAACTGTATTGGCCATGTGAAGTAACCGGTCCTGCTAGAGCGTAATAATTTCTTTGTGTGGAAATATATAATGTTGATACTTGTCCATAGCCAAAGTGAATAGACGTAATCCATATCCTGCAAGAGTTGGGGATATCTGTACAAGGCATTTCCAGTCAGAAACGACAGTATTGGTGTATTTTAATGGAGGTGTTGGCTTTAACAAAAGCTGTAGCGGCATACATTCGGGTGTTGCTACCCAGCAACGAGGAATTTTGAGTAATTCTCACAATCGGTGGTATATTCGCAGTAAGTATACAGCGATTATAGAACAATTCTCAGTTTCGAGGTCTTTGCCATCATGCATGTATTGGGCAAGGGTATGGAAGAGTTTTGAAACAGAAGGTGGACCAGTTTCATGAACCATTCTCCGAGCAGTTACCCTAACAGTGTATCTTACTCCGAAACCACACACGAAGGAATTTTGGTGCTTAACGCAAGTTACTGTAGTTCGCAGTTTGTTCTTGTAATAAACCAGTCCAAGTTTTAGTGTGATAATAATAGCAGTGAACATACTACCCATAGTCAGTTATTGAAGTTGCAAGCTGTTCAAGGCATCATGAATGTTCGCGGAATGACGTAGACGTTTAAGTGTTCTACATTGTCACATTCATATTGAATCCACGGGTTAAGTCATTCCAAACGAATGTTCAGTCGTGTATTGTCTAGTTACACAAATAGAACGTAAAAAAAATTTAAAAAAATTTTCAACCAGAAGTAGGAAGTTAGTTGATACTGAGCAGGGTGAGGGAGGCTTATCATCATCCTCGATTACGGCTGTGAAGTTTGTGTTGCCATAGTGATTGTAATTCTGCTCGCATCATCGGATAATCCTTCGACATAAAATCAGACCTAACCTTAAAGATAATTTGTTGACAGTTCAATGCATCCTCAGAAAAACGGAAAAAGTAAATAGTTGTGGACTGGCACGACTTGCAGTGTTTCATATGAGTAATTATAAATATTTGAAGTCATCATAACTATACGCTGCGTGTTGTCAGAAATTTACTCTGTTCTGTCAGTTTTTGGCATCCTTCTTATTGTCTTCCAAAATATTTTTATCAGGATTAGGCATTTTGTCGGATCGTTTAGCTCATTAAATTTCTGAGTCCAGAAAGGTTACACGGTTACAGAAAGGTATTATATGATATCCATAGACTATGGAGTCCTGATGCAAGGAGAAGTAAATACTCAATTCCTACTATAGATAAGAAAAAGTTGAGATCAATATCCTAGGAAAGAAGTTACATTTGTTGCCTGTAACTAACGCAGTGTTTATGCAATAGCGATTTAAAAAAAAGTTTTTGTGGAAAATAATTTGATCCAAAGATTGTTGCTTGAATGAATCTCATAACTGTGGGATAGGTCATAATTCATTTGTGCATTAAGACTTAATTACGTTTTCATGTATTTTTCTTATTGTTATGAAAAATACATAGTGTTTTACTGTTAACTTTTCGATAAACAGATATATCTTTATGTCATTGTGTCA
>JAGDQP010049942.1:0-14130 GCA_022664845.1 Lepisma saccharinum | reverse complement strand
TCCTTGCTTTCTTATAGATTGTTATTACGTTTTTCTCTAGATCCAATTTAGCTTTTAAACTCTTTAGCAGATCTTGGCCGAAAATTGGATTTAGAGCATTTTGTTCAATTATCCGGAAGTAGTGAGAATATGGTGTATTTCTAATTTTGAATTTGATGAGAGCAATGTCATTTGGACCAATTATCCTGCTGTTCCTTTCACGGTTGCTATATGATATATTAGAGTGCAATTCTTTGGTACTTCATTTTTAGACCAAATCGAAATAGTGCTCGGTGGATCTATTATTGTTGGTATAATCTCTTCGTGTACTCTTCCTTGAATCAAGGATTTATTTCCTTCGGTGTTATATTTTATCAATTCTCTATTCTCCGTTGATATGTATTGACTAGAAAATATAAATATTGCATTTTCAGCTGGTGCAGATCCTTGGGGTTGTAACTTAACCACCTTCTTTTCCTTGATATTTTTTGTTATTACATGCTCAGGATCGTTTTGGGTATTTTCATCCTTCTTTTCGTAAATTTGCTTCCAACCTTTTCCTCCTTTATTTTTGTTGTAATACTTTTTATTTCCGTTATTTCCTTATTCCTGTTTTTGACATGTATTGTTTTAATTACCATTAAAGACAACTCGGCCAGTTTGTTCGTAATGCCTTCCAAATTATTTTGGGATTGATTTACTTGATTCGAATTACGTCTAATTTGTTGTATTTGATAGGCTAATGTATCTATTATATGTTTGATAGAAACTTGGTTCGGGGGTACAGGTTGATTGCTATACCATGCTAGGATGGGAGGTTAGGCATTGTTTGGTAGGCACAGCTTGGTAAATAGGAACTTCGTAGCATAGTTCTTGTTGAGGCCATGGTATTAAAGTTCGTATACTGGAGCAAGCTTGATAAGGTAGCGTTTGATCAAGTAGTTAGGGCTAGCCTTTACCGAAGTCTATGATAGGTTCCTGTGTAGTCCACGGTGTTGTATTAGTTTGGTAATTTGTTTTTTGTATGTATGAAATTTGATAGTGGGGATGTTGTAGGCTAGTATTTTGGAAGGCTGAACTTTGTCCCTCTTCTTGTCTTCTTGTTAATTGTATTGTTGTTGAGTTTCATCCCACCTGTAATAGTTGATTTTGATCCACCAAAGCTAACAGTGCCTGAGACTTCTCCGTAAACTCCCTTTTTTAATAAATCCGAAGATGCTTCTAGAGCACCTTTGAAGGTCTTTCACTGTAGTATGGTTCTCTAATGGAATAGGTGTTAGAAAAAATTTCAGTCCTAACGATAAAAAATATAGTTTTATCCTCAGTGGCCTCTGAAATATTATGCCAAATTGTTCTCAATTTAAATTAACAAATGCAAACCAATAGATTCGTCGTGCTGCTGGATTGAATTAATATCAATTTCGGCTTTATATAACGGAATTTTTGGTCTGAATAAGCCGATTAACTTATCTTTTAATTGCTGATATGTTGTTCCCTCCAATAACTTCTGAGATTTTATTTGGAAAACTGAGTCCAACGCTGTACCTTGCTGATACATAGGTAACAAGTCCTTACGTTTTACGTCGTCTCATTGTTGTAAAGACGTCAAATGTTCAAAAAGCATGAAGAACCTATATGTATCTTCGTTAATATGACTTGAGAACTTCGTTAGATGAGGAAGGTTAAAAGATGGCTTATTTAAAATTATAATCAAAATTGCCTGTTCGACTACCTGATCTAGTGAGAACTGGCATTTACTAATAAATGAACATTCTAACATAATTTCCTATTTTTAGCCATTCGTCCCTAACAATGGACTGTACCTGAAAAATATGGTTCTTGTATTACTTGACATGTATGTTCCGAATGTGCTCGTAAATTTCCTCGTTTTTAATAAATTTGATTTCTTGGACTCTGCGCTTTTTAGACACTTATCTATGAATCTCCACTCTCTAGTGTGTGGAGACGACGCCTAGTACCACATAATGTTCTCGGGGTGCATTCCCAGAGTAACTTAGCTAGAGCAAGTACTACACGGGTTTGTGGTTTTAGCCCTTAACCAATTTATTTATAAATTGTGATAAATGAAATAATTTTCTAACAGGTTAATAAAAATAGCGTCCCGTAGACGACTAATTACAGGAATTGCAGTAATTTAAAATATGTATCCTTGACGTCTTCTTCTTTGGATGCTAACTCCCTAAAGTTTAGGTGTGTGCCAGAAGCTCTGCCTTCTGTGCACGGAAGGTCGACACCAACGACTTAGCGTGTCAGGATGTACCAGAAGCTTCGCCTTCTATGTACAATGAGATTGATTATTTGGTAAAATACACACTAGAAGCTTCGCCTTCTATGTGTGCGGAGTAGCTCCAGAAGCTTAGCCTTCTGTGAACAGAGGTGAATTAGGAATAGTGCATATCGGAAGCTTTGCCTGCTGTATTTGCAAAGCCAGAAGCTTCGCCTTCTGTGAACAGGAGATAGGAGAAATGATCACGCAGGAGTGTGTGATACTCGGTAGCTTGTGCTGCTGTGTCTTATAGGTGAATTTAGGGGCAGTCCTCCAAGCTTCTCCTCCATCGATTCCAGCTACCTCTATTTCCTGGTATCAGCTCCATCTAGTGTTGGGTAGTTCTCTGTCATCTGCCACTGTTTGTTTCACTCACTTGTTTGTTTTGATTACATAATCACACACATGTCTGTTCTATAAATACTGTTGGTGAACTTACATAATGTACGTGTGTCTGTGAACAAACGGGATATTACAATGTATTAAAAGAAAAAAATAGCAAATTATAGTTGTCTGTGAGTCTTAAGAGAAACAACTTCATAAAATATTAATTGTCACTTTGTATTAACATAACATATTCAACGCTGTTTTTTAAAAGGAATTTCATTTTATTACATATTGTTTAACGAAAAAGAAATTATCAAAATTATGAGTTCATGATGAATACTAAAGTTAAGCCTCCTACTGTCTTAATACGAAGTGATGTAAATACCTTTTGCCAAGTGTTTTTATATATTTACACACGCACGCACACCTACACACACACACACACACACAAATGTACCGAAAATGTTATGTACTCTAGCGCTCTATAATGACTTCTTTCATTCCTTTTCTTTTAGAATACGATAACTTATTTTCATAGTAAAGAATAGCGCTTCGTATTTATATTCTAGTATTTTTATCTTGTTTATATATTGAAACAATATCATTTTCATACTTATCGAAATGAAGCTTCAAATATATTGTCAAATTCTTAAATGGGTTTTCTATTTTCCTTTTGTGTTATTTTAAGTTTATAACATAGGAAAAGTAAACAAGTTATACCTTAATACTTTACAATATACAATGTATTCATTAAATTACTCCGTGAATATTTAGGAAGCGAAAGGAAATCTTAATTGAATGAAACTAACACAAGGAATTATCATTCGTAATAAAATATATTTGGAAGACATTGTACGATAGGTAATAAGTTAAATATTTTTTGTTAGTTAAATATCAGGGGAATTAGCTTTCTCAAACAGCTCTCACATTCCATATCGTTTATTGACACAATTTATAGAATAATTTAAACATATATTTTAATTTAATTTTCCTTACATTTATAGACTTAATTATCGATTTAGTGTTACTCACCAAAGAAGTCCGACCAGCCGTAAGGATCTATTACTCTTTCGCTTGCTTTGAAACTCTTGTCCTTGTTAACAATTTTCAAGTTATAGTATTTTGGACTTTAAAGAATAAATAAAAATAGAACAATATTAAACTGACGAAATATTAAATAATTACCTTTTATACTCAGCCTGGCAAAGGTTTACAAATCTACTAAATTATCTCATTATGTGGTAAGGAGCTAAACAAACTGAAGAGTACAACTATTCTTATGAGAAAATCTTGTCTCAACGATATGGACGTGCATATCTTGGCACTTTAGCCAACTAACTGTATGAACCATGGTTCACATATATATATTTTTTTTCAAGCATTCCAGCACATTAACGACAATGCAAAATTTACCTTTAACAAATCTCATGAAACAGGATGCCATATTAAATTTAGAAATCGTAATTTCAATCGCGTACCAGAGGTCATTAATATTGTATGCATGTTTTGGTGTGTGATTTTTTTAGAATTGGGGTTCGAGTAATCATCATGCAATGGTACGAAATAAATCTATGCCAAATATGGTCTTCCTAAAACAGTATTTAACCGAGCCATGTACCCATAAAAGGCAAATTTCTTTTGCAGAACTAATAATAAAAATATACCAGTTTCCAGAGTTGAGGTTCGAGTAGTTATGAAAATTTGTACATTGGTACAAAATGAAGCCATGTCAAATATGGCCAGTTTTGGTCGTAAAACATTTTTGGGTGTTTTCAAACTAAACATGTTCTAGGGCTCCTGGGTCCGGCTAGATATTTTATGATCAGGTTGTGTTTAGGCTAACAAACACTACGTAACCTTCGACAACTTTTGCACAGTACTCAAAGTCAAACCTCTAACAAACAAATCAACTGTTTTGGACTCCCCAGATATACGTAAAATCATAAATCACAGCCATATTCAATCCACTAGTGAATGAGGCCTCTCCCCGAAGGGAGGAGTTGGTCTACTGCTCCCACGCTGACCAGACGGGTTGGGAGAGGAGAGCCGAAGCTCTCACTGTGATCGCCACTTCTTTTACTCACAGCAGCTCCCCAATTGTCCTCACGATGCTGGGTCAACATCGAAATATTTGAGCTCCCATCGGGAATCGAACCCGGGACAGCTCGCATTGAAGTCGAGCGCGCTACCGACTAGGCTACGCAGGAGCTCAGATATACGTATAATTACCTATTTATAGGAGGAAAAAAAATGAAAACCGTTAAAGTCTCATTATTTTTTTTCTATGCGTTTCGAAATTTGCATACACAATCTTGGAAGTTTTTCGGAGCTGGTAGTACGAAGCAGTGCCGGTTGATGGGTTTGGAGCGGAGTAAAAGCTGATTCAATATGACGGCACCACTAAGCAGTTGCTCCAGGAACAGCGTTGAGTTATTTGATTTTTATGGATTGAAGGTGTGAAACCGGTTGATATTCATCGGAAAATGAAGACGAAGAATGGGGACGCCTGTCTGTCACAGCGTTAAGTCATTCAGATAAGGTACGAATTTGTTTAATAATGCTCTTCATCTGGGTGAGACGCATCGAGTTTAAACAGAGGAGTTCATAGTCGCAGCAGATCGGCTTATTCATCAAAACCAGACTGACATTTTTTTTGAAATGGCTTCCTTGCTGAATATGAGCTTCGGTTCAGTACAACATATAGTACATGATGAACTCCGCTCCAGAAAAGCATCCGCCAAGTGCGTTCCTCGACAGCAGACACAGGAACTGAAAGATCGTCGAGTTGGCGCATGTCAAGAGCTGCTGAGGTGTTATGAAGAGAAAAGTGAGGATTTTCTAGCTCAAGTTGCCACCTGAAATGAAAATTCGGTGCACAAATTTCAACCAGAGACAAAACGTGCATGCGAACAATGAAGTCTGATAAAGACGTTCAATTGGCGGTGCACGAACGTCAACAGCTTAACCAAAGAATTATTCTTACGCGGTTCCGAAGTACTTTCTATTCAATGGTGTAAATGCATTGAATACTGCCCAACTATCATCCAAGGTAACTGTGAAGTGTGTGTATGTTGTTTTGTTAAGTGATTGATATAAATTACTGCATCCGTACATAGAGAATTTAAAGTATGTAACTAATGAACTAGCTAAATTATGGAACTATTAAACTAACGAACCCCCAAAAAATTCAAAAGGAAAGAAATATAAAAAGGAGTGAAAATATTGAAATCTCTTTGCGAATACAAAGCATAAAATGTGAATTCAAATGTTTAGAGAAAAGAAAAATGGGAAGTAAGAAAAGTATTATTTATAAGATACTATTATATTTAGTTGGTTTCTGTTTTTAGAGAGTATGAGAGTATATCAGTTTCATTATCGTGTCATAACATTTAAATCTAACCGTAAATCTAAAGAGAAACGAAATACTAAAATAAAGAAATAAAATCAAAATTATTTACAATTGTCACAATCAGTTGTTAGGTTAGACAGCACGTATGGTTGTATTGTAAGGCACCATACCGAAGTTCAACTCAGACGTCAATAACTTGCTGTCAATTAAGATCCTCATAGATCTGGCATAGCTGGAGTCTCCTGTAAATCAAAGATAAGTTACCCAGTCCACAGTGTCACAATTGGGTGTTTATAAAATATAGTAATATCAAATACGTAATGGTGGTCGTATGGCGGTCCGTAATCTCACCATGGATAAAGTACGTGACAGTTATTAGTAGCCATGATACCCTAATGCTGAATGGAATTATAGAATGATCAATCTTGAACACGAAGACGACTGTTGTGATTATATATGTATTACAGATTTCTGAAGAAACGGACAATTGATGCATTACAAGCATAATATACTCTCTTCTCGAATTATATAGTGCTTCTCGAATTATATGGTAACTGAGGTATTAGTCCCTGTCAAAATACAAGGATTATCCCAAATGGCCTTTCAATCGTAAGATTAGATGCAAACAATTAAATAAACGAAACAATGTTCACGTTGAGTTCCTCCCCTGTGACGTTTTTTACACACAGTTGAGCTCAAAATTTATATACATTTAGATGAAGAGAAATATGAATTCTCAGTAATGGCGTTTTCCTCTAAGACCGTGAGTATTCACAAAAGTGATATAAACCTGTGTGTGTACTATTATCGTGGCAGTTTTGAAGACATGTCTTTTATATGTATCGTCTTAACTTGCAAGCATTCGAGTATTCTGCCAACACAGTTTGTTGGCAATTAAATTATTAGAGGTCATTCGCCAAGTTCAGAACGCGATAATTTTCCGATAACAATGTACCGGGTAATTGAGTTTCAGACGACGCTTGGACTGTTATATCCCCAAAACATGATTACTCGTTATGCCACTATAAAGAATGGAGAATCTCTGAACGTACTTTTTCTGTAACAGTTAGTACATCTCTTTTCTATATTAGCTATGAAAAATACACCTGTATCACTTTTAATAAACGAGGCTTTTTAATAAATTAGTTCACAGGTTATTACTAATAAACGTTTTAATTCAACCTATATGAATGGTTCACTTTTCCTTCTAACGTATAACGATGCGAATAACATAATTTCTTAGACAGTGTATTGTGACGATTTATCGTGCTGATCATTTCCAGTATCGATGACCGTTTGTAGGACATTTACCTTCACTGATTCATCGGATATGTACAGTTCTTCAACTATAAGCTCTACAATCTGCCTACGGGTAAGAAATACGCGCGTGAGAGAACACTAAATGAGTACGTGCAGGTATTCAATGTCGTTTTGAAGATTTCTACTCCTGACATGCTCTGAACCTAATTCCACGCTGTGGTACTTTAATTTCCCAACAGTCTGTGACGATTAACCTCTTCCAAGACGGCAGCAACTGGGGAGACTTCTACCTTACATTCAATCAACCGGAGGGTTTCTCTCTTCTGCAAGAGCTTCCTCGTGAAATATGAACTCTTCTTTTGCTGTACACGCGTAGTGTTTCTCTTCCCGGAGGGCTGTTCAAGAATTAGAGTGCCCCTGTTCGCAACAAGCAATGTGTAGAGCACTACAGCTAAACATCGATCTAGCTGGAGCTCTCAAGTCTCAGGCGCTTTTCAGATGGCCTTAAGACCGTTTTCCCACGGTGGATAACAAAACTTCGGTTCAATATATTAGAGGGTTTGCATTTATTAATGTACATATGCTACTGCATTTTCCTCTACACAAAGTGACAACCTTCGTCACTACTAGGAAGCCTACACAATAACTTTCAGCGTCGACTTCTGCAGTTACTTGCAGGGAATATGTATATGTGTTTAAAATTTCTTAGTATGAAAACTTCCTTATTATTTATCAACATGCTGATACAGAAAATTTATTCTCAAAATATAGTACATAATTCTTTTGCAAATACTCGACACAAGAAGAAAAAGTTGCTACCACCTAGCGGAAAAGTAGGTAATTACTGAACTAAGTTAACGTATTTCAGTTGTTCTTTTTATTTTTATTTTTGTACATTATGTTTGGAAACGAAGCAGTAGGTTCGCTAGATGTAAGACATTCACTGTTTAGTCTTATTTGAAGAACGAATCAATGAACTTAAGAATGTATACATTTTTTTTAATGCAAAAGAAAATTATCGCACAGCGTGCTGATTCTCTGAACTCATAATTACATGTGGCGTGACACGTTACATATAGCGTCTGGTTAAGGATTCCTGAACCCTGATTCGTGCCAAGATTTGATGTATAATAAAATCTTATGTAGATAACCAAAATCTTCATTTTTAGTGATACGAGGGTATATATCTCTACATACGTACTTCTTTGCTCTGGATAACTAAATTTGGTGGCCGTTGGCGGCTGCCACTTCTTGCACCTGTCAACACTATGACGTCCGACGATACTACCATCCAGAGGATCCACTACGACAAAAACTTTATCATTAAGTTTATCCATGCAAAAATATGGACCGGATACAAATGAAACATTTTGTATACACTTTTCACAAGCATCGCTTAGAGCAGGGTTAGGAAGAAACACCAGATCTCCAACATCTGTATTCCGATGTCTCTTACTGTCTTGGTTAAACTTTTAGTTCGTCTTCGATACTTTGTGTTTTCCCCAAACATCAGTCATTATAAGTTTATCCTTCCAGGATGGCAAAGATGTTTGTAGTTTTATTTGGTCCATATCCTGTGCTTCCATAACAGGTGAAAGAGATTTCTTGTTTAAGTGAATTTGGATTGGAGCTACCGCCAGGCTATCAGAAAGTAATTCAAGAGTAAGGTGATATTGGCCAGTTACTTGTACTAGTCTTGGTGTTTATCAATACAGTATAAGCGCCACAGATGATTAATTTCCTTGTATGTCCTTTGATCGGGTTCGACTGGGTGAGACGAGATGGTATGTATAAGTCGCACACCATTGCTATCCAAAAACAATTTACATTTCTTGCTCGTAAAACATGGTCCATGGTCAGCCAAGATTCTCCTAGGGACGCGATGAAGTAGATTAGGAGACAACGAATAACTGAACTTAAAAATGTATATACATTTTTGAATGCAGAAAATAATTATCGCACAGCCTCCTGATCCTCTGAACTCATAATCACATGTGACGTGACACGTTACAGTCGTAAATGTGACTGATCACATATTAGAATATCCATATGACTTGTTCTTCTATGAATTTAAAACGTTAACATACTAAGATTTGTAATGTCAAAATCGAGAAACAAACACAGTATAATCTAAATCACTGGATCAAATTGTCGCATCAGAATATTCTCATTCTTATTGACACTGCCCTCAATTTCAAATACTAACACTCAAACACGTTGCTCAAATTAGTGAGATTATGTACAATTATAATCGAAGATTACTAAGGGAAAGTAAAAATGTGGTCTTTATGAGAAATAATTAAAAATAACACACAAAGTGGGGTTTAAACTTGCGACCTAGGGTACCGTATATAACATTTTTACAGGTGAATAGAAGTAAAGATTAGCTTCTTGATTATAGAATGTACTTAATTATAAATCAAACATGAACTTTGGAAATATAGAGATGAAATATTTGCATAGACACAGTAACGCATCAACGTGAAAGGTGAGCGCGTACATAAAAATTTGGCCTTACAAAATTTTGGCTAGAACGTAGTGAAAATGGCTGTTTAATGACTGAAAGTATTTCTGAGTGATTTTTGTGAAATATAGGAAAGCACTTTGTAATCTCTATTGGCCAGTCTAGTAAGTTTGGACGATTCACGTATCGCCTTTAGCTGTCAAAATCCACAACAATGCCCCCGCCGGACTCGAACCCCGGACTTTCGAGCCGATGGCCTACCACCGCAGAGCCGATGGCCTGCCACTCGGGCACCTGACCGGCGTAAAATATAGGAGTTATTTGACTGAATTTATAAAATGTACTTTTTTCTTTCATTGCCTCGCTGTATATTCAATTACATAAAGCGGGTAAGGTTCAATGGGGGAAAAATCTGGAGATGAGAGAGAAAAGAAAAGTAAATAAAGAAAGGAAACAGTAATCTAGTTTTCTGATTTGATTAGATGGACCTCGTGACAAAAGAATATAGCTTTACGTTGTAATTTTAGTACGACGGACTCGGTAAGATACTGTTGCTTCTAAGAGCGTGAAGGACATGTATTGAGGTGATCATTCTCGCTGGGAGACAATATGTAAAACGATGTGGTGTTGTCAGGTGTAAGATTGATAAACTGTGGTCGTCGTGCTTTCAAGTGTATTATGTTGACATTAAGGAAGCCAAGGAGTTTTAAACGAAACGTAAAGTTGGTCAATGAAAGGGAATAGTATTGATGTTTTCAGGGAATATTTCGTGTTTTTTTTTAAACAAAACTAAGGAAAATGTAGCAAAATTTACTGAAACATTCTGTGCTTAAGTCATATAAAACATTAGACACGAGAGAAAACATGTGCTCCTAGCCTGGTTTCATAAACATATTTTAAAAGTGTATATGTATAGGGTGTTTTAAAATTAAAGTATCGAAATTTGCTGAAAGTGATGGAATCTGAAATTGATTTTTATAAAGTGTAAAATGTAGAAAACCTACTGGGATATAAAGTAATTAATCAAGAAAAGAGAAGTTTCTCGACGGCATCCTCTGAATGGAACTATATCAGAACGCCCATTGGTCAGATCACGTTGATAATTACTTAATTACTTAGTTACTCAATTACTTACCCCGTTACTAATGTGCAGAGACAAGATGAACAGGTGTTGCTAACTAACGGAAATTACCTGGGAAAATTAACCAATAAAATAAAAGTCGAACAGGAGATGCAAATCTGTATCTGGGCGGGGGAAAATACGCATAAGCTATAAGGAATATAGTTACAGGTGAAATAGAGTACAAAATTCGAGGCATACCTTTGAATTATCGTGCGAGAGAAGTATTATATTTCAACTTTATTTATAACTTAGTCACTCCTAAGTATGATATTCTTCGAATCTTTAAGTCAAACAATACCTTACGCAAATCAAATTACAAATTCCTTCCCAATGGACAGTATTTACACACCAAGAAGTTGATAATAATCACGGAGACTTAATCAATCCAACAATGGAGATGATTATACTCTTCTACATGATTATTGTATGAAATAACGTTAACGCGGGGGAAAATGTGCGCACGCATAAAATGCAAAGAATTACATTTGTAGACTGACAAGATATAAAAATGTATATTTAAAAAATCGTGTTGCCTGTGAAACTTCAAAATGAAAACTTAAAATCTAGTGTAAATAAAAGAGCAGAAAGTGTGTGTAATAATAAAATAATTTTTGTACAAAATTAAATTTTTAAATTAAAATTTCGTCCCTACATTTGTAAACAATTTACGCATTCTTATTACAAAATTGGATATCACGTTTTCGTTTTCGTATAAGATACAAATCATAAAGTTAAGTTGCGATCAAGAACAATTTGTAAAGTACAATGATTTTTGTTACGAACTTGTGACTAATATATTATTAATGCAGCTTATGAATTTGAAATCATGATACAAACACGTAAATTATACCTCTGATCGTAAACAAATAAAGAGAAAACAGTTTTGTTTGTAAGAAATGAACAGAAAACACGGAACAGGTTTTGAATCTTTTCTATAACTAAGGAGGAATAATAAACGTGTTCCTACAAATAAATCCGTGAAATGTTTTGTGCAACTTAGCAATTGTCTTTTCTATTTTTTGCATCTTTATTATTCAGAAAAGATTTGTTATTTGAAATGATCTAGTTTTAAGTGTTACGAAAATGTATTTACGATAAACGTAGAATAAAAGTTTCTTGGTTCCACAAAATCGATTTTTTGCTATACTTGATTGAACCAGAAAGTATCAAATATTATTAAAAATTATAAACAGTGAAAATTCTTCTTGCCTCAAGTTGAACTATGGAATGCATCTTTCAACCACAAGAATAAAACATTCGGTCTCTTACTATCTTAAATTTTGTGAGAAATTTACTCAACACTTGTATATAATCAGTCACGGCTTAATATATGCTTGGTATATTTGATCATAAATACATGGAGTTGTTAATACACCCAGCATAGTAGTAGAATCATTTCTTTAATAAATCTACATACTGATGGCCGGAATCTAACGGGATATCCCAAAAGCATAATTCACAAAATAAATTAAAGCATGGTAACCCATATCTAATAAATGTTATCACACACTCGGTGGCTAACTTGGAAAAAGTACAGTCGGAGGTAACTGTTTTCCCTTATTGGAGGTTCTATTGTAGCATACTAAGTCAAAATTCAATCGTGAATGCAATTTATTGCATTCGTCAACCAATTATATTATTGCATTACACCGTGCAAACTATAACGATGACGTCATTACCTTATCTAAGGCTGTTTGTTTATCTTCATAAGCAAAGCCACATAATTTTAATTTCATTCTCTGTAAGCTATGCAACCGTACATTGCATGGGAGAATCGATGAAAGTCTATCAGTTTTATTTAAAAGGATCCACAATAACGTTAAAATCTCTGTATGGTTAATTTAAAATAATTCAGTCCTTTAGCATATCGGGATGCGACAGCAAGTAGGTCAATAGGTGAGTGTGACATAAACATACGAAAGTGTTTATGTCAACACTAACAGAAGACAATAACAAACCTCTGGCGGTGGAGTAAAGAAACATTAGGTCACACCTCCAGAGGAAGAAGAAGAAGACCTTATAAAAAGGACCGACAAACAGAATCGGCATCACAATCAAGTGGTCACTTCTCCCTTCTAAATCCTGAGACCCGGTACGGGGTCTACACCTAGCAGTAAACTACCACTTTACCTGAGGCCTGGTACGGTGTCTATCACGAACAAAACATATAATGAGAAGTGATCTACTTAGTAAATAGCGACAAAGGACACAAGTCCGAAATAACTAGCTGTAATTATAATTCGGACTAGTGGAAACCCATTGGTTACAACACGATCCCACTCTGCCTATATTATATATTACACTAAAGGATCATAACGTGGTGTCGGTGCCGATCTCAGTGCGGATAGAAAAACATTGTTTAGTGTGAAAGTGAAAAAAAGAATCAAATCAATTTGGATAACAAAGGATTAAGGAATCTCCAAATTACGTTTCATTTTTTTATTATTATAATGTCCTGTTTAACATTCAGACCAGGATGACATCTATACCAAGAGGACATCCACACCAGGAGGACACATATACCAGGAGGATATCTACACTAAAGGACGGATTGGATAACAAATACAAACTATGTTTTAGTATGCTATTCACGATTTCAATTGTCTTTTTAGTAAACTAAAGCAGAGTAAAATCACCCACCCTATAATTAAAAAAATAAATGCCAGTGACTCGTTCGGGAGCAAGAAGCAATAAATTAAATTTAAATTCAGACTCCGAATCAGATTTAGAAGACAATATGGCTACAAAACCATCTTTCAATTTAACACACTTAACAAAATTCACAGGCCAAATAACTGAAGACCCAGATAGATTTTTCATGATTTTTGAACATTTGGCAATCTTACAAAACTGGGACGATGACAAAAAGGAGGACATTTTGCCAATGTACCTGTCTGAGATAGCGTTAGATTTGGTGTTTCAATTACAAACTTTATACCAATTCACTGAATTGAACTACGAGGAATTAAAGGAGAAATTATCCAACCTTTGCAGACCTCGCTTGCCAGCTTATAAAGCTGAAATCAAATTAAACCAAGTTCAGCAATATACTAACGGAAATATCGACACATATTTTCTCAGGAAGCTACGAGCTATCCGACACAACCTGCCGAAATGTTCAGATGAAGCTAAAGTACACTATTTGTCTTTAGGCCTACAAAAACAATTCCTTAAAAGTATAGCCTTAGAAACTCACAAAACAGTAGCAAGTTTACAAGAAAGGCTACAAGCTTTAGAAACAAGGCAGGATTTATTGATAAAAAATGGAATATGTAGAAAGAATGCAAGCTATAGAAAATCCTATGTATCGAAAGGAATATGGACAACAAAATATACAACAA
>JAGDQP010049941.1:2621-14371 GCA_022664845.1 Lepisma saccharinum | reverse complement strand
TTATGTGGAAAGAAAACGATCGATACCTAATACAATTTAGAGAAACATACCTTTGGATCTGTCCTTGGTTCCGTCCAGCTGCTGCTTGTTGGCGAAAAATCCAATCTTCCTCATGGGCTGCAATCTTCTTTTCTTGAGGGTGGGTAAATCCAATTAAGTTTTCCAGGGGTGGGTTTTCTTCTTTTCGTGGGGTATATCCAATAAGTTGAGTTGGGTGGGTTTTCTTCTTTTCGTGGGGTAAGTCCAATAAGTTGAGTTGGGTGGGTTTATCCAATTGTTCACTTTTCACATGAAATGTTGTTTGTTTGTCACTTATAACTGTCACTGGAACACTGTTGAACACTTTATCTTTTATTCTCCGAAATATTTTCTGGTTTGTCGGTTTTATATTTTGCTCTATAATAAAAATCACTTTTATAACTGGAGAATTTTCACTATGTTATGTTGTGATATAACTTGAAATTATTTTGTAGACCCCAGCGTCTACCACCACGTAATAATTTTCTTACTTCTTGTTGTTACTTCGTAATGTAGCGATGGGATCGTATACGACGTGGTAGCACTGTCTTTACGATATACGATATAATATTTATGGTAGAGACCTTATGACCGAAGATCGTTTAATAGAATGGTTATTTAGTGAATAAATAGAGCAAATGCTTATATACGTTTTACCGACACCAGTTTATTATGAAGTTCCAATATACTATATATTATACAATGTGTTATACAGATAACAATCTGAGCGTCCCGAACATGGGCTCTGTAATTAATAATCTAGTGGATCAGCTTTTGCAATGATATTTAACTTAGGTTTAGGAAAGGAGATCGTTCCTAGAAAGGATACTAACTCCAGTCCGAGCTAGCAGGTAAAGGTATACCAACCTAAGTTGGGGGTAAGGTGAGAGTTCTGACTCCAGTCCAAGCCAGGTAGAGGTGACCACTTTTCGGAGCGAAGAAGTGATAACTTCAAAGGTGATTGACTGGCCTTTTTATATCCCTATTTGTGGGCGTATCTTCAGTACTTCCAACACTTGCCGCTTGGAGGTTGTTGTCGTCTGCTTCCTATGGATGCTTAGTCAGCTTTATGTAACTTTTATTGTTTGTTTACTTTTGTGCTTAACACACTGACCTATTTATCCATATCCCATTACACTATTGAATTGTCTATCCGAAGTTTGTATTCTATTCTACTCCACCGAGAAATACTCATTTATTTTCAGAAGAAGCCGGTTGAAATTCTCTGTACCTCGAAAATGAAAGATGAATACCTATTTTTTTAGGTTGAGTTCTGTTACAACTCGGCCCTATTTCATGAACAGTTTTCACTTTGCAGAAATTTAAAAGTGCAAAATAAATGTGTCTCACGAATTTTTCTTCAAACTTTTCAAAGTGAAATACGGAAAGAATTTTCATGAAACACGCTGTTGAAAAGCTTGTCATGAAATATGACCTGGGATTGTGACGAAGGTCTGTACGTTATCTTTCGTGGAAGCGAGGCAGTGATGATGATGATGAGGAAAATTTCGAAAATTGAAAGCCTGACTTTGAAGGGTGTCTCGTGCAAAATGAATGAACTGACTTCGCGAGGATTTCTTGAATTTTGCAAGAGGATAATACATCTCCAATTCATGCTGTATTCGACTGTTTCCTCAACTTAATTCAGCCAAGTTGGAATCCGTGAAAGTTTGAGACCGTATTGAAAAAAATTACATTAAATATACAATACGCTCCTGCCGTCTAGCGATGCAGTGGAAAGATTTTTCAGCTGCGCGAAAGAAGTGTTATCTTCTCTGTGCACTCTGTTAAAAGATGAAAAATTCGAGAAGCAACTACTTCTGAAAATGAACTCAACGATTTTGATAAGAGCTCTTTAACCGAGGTTTGCAACTTGTCTATAAACAAGCTGTATGTTTTAAAAATAAATGTATAAAGATTACAACTTCTTTTTTGATTTTATTTTTTCGTAGCTTTCAGACATCTCAAGTTCAGGCCGAGTACACAAGTTATATTTTCTAAATTAGGTAACTTTCTTCCATGTTAGCAGAACTGAGGATGAATTGAGCGTAAGCTCAAATAAGATGAGCGTGAGTTTGAGTGCGCTTAATTTTCAAAACGTGAGTTTGAGCTCAGTTTTTGAAGTTTGAGTTTAAATTTAACTGCACTCACTTTAAAAGTGAGTTTACTGAACGTTGAGTGATAGTGCATTGTTGAAAGACATAACCGAGACCAACAATGACATATTTATTACGCACTAGCTGTATCCCGCAGTCTCCGCCCGCACTGTCAGTGTACGAAAAGAATAATATTCAGTAAACCAATCTTTATTTTTCTGATTCACCACCACCACTACTACTACTACTACTATTACTAGAAACAGTAGAATTTCGCGACTCGCGAAAATTTTAAACACTCAAGAAATCGCATGGAGTAGATATAGATGGCTGTTAACACTTCGAGAAAATGTTATTTTTAACTCATGAAATACACGTGGAATTTGGACATTTTCCTTTGCATGCACGAATTTTGAGCACTACTCACGAAATTATATCTTTTTTTTTATTCATTCATTCACGAAAATAATGCACAAATAAAATATAATTCGAAAAAAATATAATTCGTCTTCAAAAACCTATCATCGGATTGCGAAGAACAGTGATTGTTAGAATGCAGTACACTTTATCCTCCATTCATGGCAGCAATTTTGCGAACATAGTTTGCCATCTAGCAGGAAAATACGAACTACATTATCACAAGGCCATTCACTGTGTGCGTTTGACGGTGTTCGGGGTGAAAAGCTTTGTGAAAACAAGTCGAACAGGTGAGATTTCTGTAAATCTGGCTATCGGAAAGAGCAACGTTTTAAATGCAGCTTGTGAGAGAGTATGGGACTCACGGTTGGTGGAACTTACGATTAAAGAAATCAACTTTGAATGTACCATAGAAAGCTAATGGCTATTAAAATTAACACTGGCTTTGAACGCTTTTTCTTTTGTCTAAATCAAGCACAACGAAATCGATCACGAATTCTCATACCGGATACCTGGAAAATTAAAAACATGTCAAGCACTGTCTCTGATATGACTTTGTAAAGATTAGAAAAGGAGTTAGTACGACAGGAAAAACTAAGGCAAATTTACTGACTTTTGTTTACTCATGATTGCTTCTGGGTTGGGAAACATTTTAACTGATTTTAGATCGAGAAACTTCTTACGAACTGCTTTTGACAAAATCAAACCATCATTTCTGAAAACGTTGGAGCTTCCTGAAGTTGGGTAGCAATATTAAAAACTGTGCTAAATACGCAATGCCCTAGTTTGTTAATTAATTATTTCCACTAATAACAAGGTTTTTTTTTTCTTTTGCTAGAAATATTTGCAATTAGAAAATATTTGCAAATAAGCAGAATTTTCGTTAATAAAAATTAACTGAGAATTTTTAGCTTAAAACACAGGAGAACTGCAGTTACATCACATGGATGGGTCATATAGCGTTTAGCTACCAATTCTATAATGACCTTCTTGTATAGTTTAATATCAGCACCAAGCTTTTTTTATCGATATTGTTCTCATGCTTGCAGCCAGAAACTGACGTAATAAATGATTTCTAACCAATCTACATTCAACAAAAATATTTCGCTTATTTTGTGGGCAGCATGACATAAGGAGAATGAGATTAATCAACACTCAAGAAAATAATCGATTATTTTTTGAGAGGAAATATCTCGCTAGAAACCAGATGAATCTTCTTGCAAGAGAGAAACACAGAATGTGTATTGGATGGAAATTATTTCTACCACATTCTAAGTACCTTACTTAATACAATTTTAAAACTATATTTAATTAGCAAAAGTAGAATAAATTTTGGTTCCCTCTTAAGTATTAGAAACACGGAAAGATGTTGCATCTTTTCTAATCACATTACGCTTCAACTACCAAAACAAAAGTAACCATTTCTTCCTCTGTTTGACCTTTCTCAATATAATATTCCAGTTGTTTAGCACTTTTGGTTACTATGAAATCATATTTAGTAAAGACTTGTTTGTACTTACAAAATCTATAGAAATTATTGTTGCGTGAGATAAAATTTTTCATCCTATATATCTTGAATTACAATATCAATATGACTAACCTTGTTCAAGAAATTTGGATGCCTTCATTAAGTAGATCTTAGCATTCGTTCTGCCTCACGAATCAAAATACATAGAATTCAATTTCTTACCTGTATCTCACCACCGTCGCGTGTAATTCCCAATTTATCATCAATATTTGTAAGTAGCTCTCATCTCAAGTTTCAGCTTAAAACACCTACAATTGAAGACTTAGTAGCTTTCCGTCAGGTTAGATCTCTTAACATCTGTGTTTACTTGTCCATCTCATGTGGTACCATCTATATGCTTGTCGTTGAAGACCATGTTATTTATAAGCAACGTGGTATTAATTTTTACTTCCTTGTGAAAATCTCTATATCAGTAATCTCTTTTTGATCAAACCCTTCGTGAAACATCTGTAGTTGTTTTCGGTACCAACGGTCTACTTTACGCAGCAAAATTTGTAGCTCTACGTGTAACCCTCCTCCTTTCTCATCCGGGCTTGGGACCGGCCATGGCGGAGTTACTACCTACATCTAATACTAAATAGAAACATGGCTTTAAACTGTTTCAATACTCTGACAAAGCTGTTAAATCTTTAAAAGCAGCGAAACGATAAATTCACATCGTATATAATTTTGGAGTGATCGCCAAACATTGAGACTACAAGCAACAACCGAGCAGTAAGTAAATATAACTGTTTTCTATTAATAAGATAATAAAATTACTTCAAGTGGCCTTTACAATGAAGCAATAAAATTTACTTTACACAAACGCGTAGAAAATTGTTAATATTTTAGAGTCAAGACTCCATTTTCTGTTTTGGAAGAGATAGTCATTGGTTCAACAGTAAACGGAGGATCAAAACTTCTGTTTCGAACAATCTGTTTTCTGTTTAACATAGAACTAACTCTATTTCGATGCTTTAATACTAAAAATGTAATATAACTCCAAAATATATGATCTTCCCAATGTGTTTATCAAAATTAAACTGTTGCGTTTATTCATACACTAACAATTACAAGCATTTATACAAATTGTTCAAAGCTCTCTAATCTATTCTAATTTAAACTATTAGGGGATAACTCAGCTATGATAATAAAATGCAAAGACGAGAAACCGGCTGAGTTTAATTTTGTTGTGTTTATATAATGTTTTTTTTTTTGTGTGTGATTGAACAATGGTGCATTCTTAAACAAGAAATAATTTAAAGATTATAATGAAATATTCTTAAATTAAATATTAAATACAATTTTATACCTTTCAGTTTATCCAGTAATATCATTGTTTCCATTCATTTTTGTGATATCTGATATTTGACACATGTTGTTTTCTTATTTTTCTTTCCTTTTCTTTATATACTTTTTCTCAAGTGTGCATTCTCTATTTCTTTATAGTAACAATGCTCATATCCTTATTATTCATTTTTCTGTATTTGTACTTTATCTGATTGTTAGCCAATCTGAAACGAGAAAAAAGAACAAGAAAAACGTTGATTTTTGCGAAAGAATACTCACAGACTAATTATCAGATAATGAATGTCTTAGTCTATACCTAACCGCGATACCGGGACAGTAGCCTGTTCGGGTCCCCAATGCTTGTTAACTGCTACCAACAAGCACTGAGAATCAGAACGTAGTACTTATAACTAATTAGAACTACTGTGCCTATAAATATTGCCGAGGACGGTTCCGAATTTCTCCATCCTTATTGGTTACAATAAGGACGAAGAAATTAACTCATAACATATCCACTGTAAGGGAAGATCTCACAGCACTGGAGGATATCCAGACACCCTTCGACCTCTTCCAGGGTTCGAATCCAAGATGGTTGCCTTATAATCGGAGGCCGATCCTAATCTATAAACCCTTCCTTCAAAACAATTACTTACTTGTGTGTACTTACAGTTCTACAGTCCTCAATGTCCTCTTCTGTATTGATAACCTGCAAGAGAAAAGTGGAGTACTTACACCTTTACACTCCTTTCGTCGATGTCCTCTCTGGGTGACGTGGTCCTTCCAGAAGCGTCCTCCTCACCTGTGGAAAAATATGATTAATTGACCTAACTGTTTTGCTGAAAAGGAAAGTAGATTAGGTTTCCTTATTTTCTAAACATACCTGATAGGTACTTACATTTCTTAAATTTTCTTTCTTATATCCTCTTGCTGCTTTATATGGCAATTTCTGGTCTCGTTCTTCATCAATCGTATATTCTGTCCTTTGTTTGTTTTTCCTTTTGATCTCTACTAGGAACATTTCCCTCCTTTTCGTTGTTTCATTATATTTCATTACCTCTGGAATACCACTTTATTTTTACTTAAACTTTTGTCTGAAAGGGAAAAAGATTGATTATGGTTTCTTACTTGCTAAACATACCTGATGTCTACTTACACTTTTGTTTCGTTGTTTACTAAGTAACAGCTGTTAGTCCTCGTCTTTGTTCCTTGTTTAATATTAGCTTCTCTCCTTTTATTATCTGCATTTCTCTTTTTCTTTCCATGATTTGTGATTCCTGTAAGAAAACTAATTTCTTCCCACTTCTGAAAGACATAATGGATTATGTGTTCTTACGTCTAATCATAACTGGTTTGTACTTACATAAATTACATTTCCTTGTTTTTTATCGTCTTGTAGTTTGCTGTGGAAGCTTGTAGTTCTCGTCCTTGTTCCTAGTTTATACTTGTCTTCCTGCTCCGTTTGCTCCTTCTTCTGGCCCTTAGTAGATCCTTATATTTTGTCTTTATTCTTCCATTGTGAAGTAAACTTTTTTTTCCTTTTTAACTGTTCTTACCCGCTTGCCTGAAAGGAGAAATAGGTTATGTTTCCTTACTTGCTAACATACCTTATGCGTACTTACATATTCCTAAAGCTGTTTTGTCGATTCTCCTCTTGGTGCCATATCATAGTCCTGGTTCTTCTTGTCCGTTATATATTCTATCCATTTCCTTCTCTTTTTGAATTCTGGTAAATCATTACTTTCCCACAATCTCTCATCATCTATTCATCTATGGAGAAACTTAATTTTTTTTCGTACTTACACACTTGGCTGAAAAGAAAAACGGGTTAGGATTTCTTACATCTAAACATACCTGGCATGTTCTTAATTTTATTATACTTGCTCCTATTTTCTCATTTTTTTCGCTCTAGCCCTTGTCCTCATTTGTTCTTTGTATATTGCTAATAGCCGTATTGCTTCTGTTCTGAAATTCTACGGATGCCACTCCTCCTCTGAAAGAATAAGAAATATATATATTTTTGATGGTGATTAGTAACTTCTCATAGTGTTAATTTATCATTGACGGAGAATTAGTTTCGCATGAGGTTACAATATCTTGTTGCATCCGGATCCAAAGAACATTAATATTTTAAAAAATAAGAATAAATAGACACTGTGGCTAATTTAGGTATCGCTGTTAGAATATGTCTGATGGAATGAGCAATAACAATAACATTTCTATAACGAAATTTTGAGCATTTCGTTATTTGTAGTTGTTAAGAAACTTGATAGAAGACCTAATGTTTCTATGATTCTTGCTTCAATATATTGTCTCACATGAAATATTTTTATATAATAGCAGTACGTTAAAAAGTTAAAGTAAAATTTACCCCATGAAGAGGGATAACATTTCGCAAGTTCCAGTTATGAATAAGGGTAGAAAGCAATCAAGCCGTTCTTGAAATAATTGGTTCTTCTATTTATCCTAGTTCGAACCATCTACTGGGCAAAGATTTTTCTCGTTTCTTTTACCTCTACTCCTATCACCCTTTTTCCCTACGTAGAACATAAAATGAACTGTAGTCAATTAAAATATTTTTTTAATAAAAAACTTGCCGCGTTTTAAGTTGGCTAAAATATGGTCACCTGTGTTTACATACATATACGTAGGATTGTAAAGGTATACCAACATTATATACTTTCCAAGGAAATGGGTGGGAAAAGAAGCGATCAGAGCTATATTGTCGGTATCATCCCGACATTCGACAGATATGAAAGACAGAAAATCCTTAAGGAAACTCAATTGATGCGAGCAAGGTATTCTTCTGCGACGTAACTCTGTTTAAGAACCAATTCATTTCTATTTGTGCTCGTGGCGTATTCTCCAGCTTTTATTGAGGCAGGAGAGTGTGTTGGGTAAGGGCTACTTTAGTTATGATTAGTGTCGCATGGTAGTTATGCACACACAATCCGCACCGGATTTTCTCAAATGTGGTTCAAATTAAATTCCTTAGAAGTCGCGTGCTAGGTTAAGACACATTGTTACTAAAAGCAAAGTTATTTCTAATTTAGCAGATCGTTTTGTCACGTTGAAATAAGAGATAAAATTGATTATAAAAATAACATGCAGAAATATAAGTCCATGTGAGGAAATCAACATGTACACAAACTTTCAAGTTCCGAGTTTATTAATCTGTGATTCACACATTCCAAAACATTCTAGACGGGAAAGAATAAAGCACATCACACTTTGAAAAAACTTGCGAGAACAAAATATGTTTTAAACTCTCATAGACGATGTGAAAAGTTTGTAGCAGTGATTCGAAGTTGTAACTTGCCAAAATGTGCAACGAACTTGCCATGTATATCTGTCAGCAACTTACCAAAATATGGTTTGGTAAGTCCAGGAACTGATTTCTCTAAACTAACTTCGAGTGTTGAGTAACTCAGGTGCTCTTCCAGAAGAGATTTTTTTTCAGCTTTTGAGGGGATTCGAACATGAGTCTCACAGTCTGGACTCTGACGTCTTAGCGATTGGGCAGCAAAACCACTTAACAGTTTTCACCTAAACAAGACTTTCTTCTTATGTCAACTCGGATGTCCTGATCATGAACAGGAAAATTGATGTGTGGTACAAAATCAATATGTAACATCTAAGCAAAAATAAGCAGTGATAGAATTGAGTTTAGACCCATGAGATACTAAAGGCTCCCCAATCACTTCTGTGTTCATGGCAATATTATAGATTGATTCATACGTTTCGTAAAAGTTCCTGTAGGTCTGAAATGTGAGTACTTATAAATAATGTGAGAGCAGGGTCTAACCTTAAATGCTACAACCAATAGATGGATTCTTGAAATCCGCCTTTTGGAATTTTTTTAATAGGAAAGGGATATTGCGATATATGAAACGGCAAGCAAATTTGACTAAAAATCCAAATCAGCAATTGATATTACCTCACGTGTTACGATTTTCACATTATCAGATCATAACAACTCACTTCGTAAGTGCATATTGGTAACTTAACACCTGATATCTTACAAACCGCTGCACTTAGATAAAAATCACTTCTAGATGTGGATTTATGGTAAATGCTTTTTGTTTTATTTTAAAAACCTCAAATTGATGTCTTCATGATGGCGGCCATGAGTCAATTACAGGGCTATTTCGATAGTCCTCTATAACCTGTCTGTAGTGGTATCCCCAGAATGTTCATAACGACTCACGTATCTGAACTACAAGACTGCTAGAAAGCCTAAATCAGTATGTAAGGTGGATATGAATTCCTATTAACTAGCTCTATGGGTAACGGAACCTCCAATTTCATCACCGCAGTAACACACGTTCGCCATTGGATTCTATACCAGGCAAGATCAAGCCAATTTTCTTCACGAGCACTAACCTCTCCAAGATCCCTTCTAATATTGTTCTTTCAATGACGGATCGGTCTTCTCACCGGCTTCCGAATAACGATGCAATATAATGTCGTTTTCCACCCTATCCGAGTTACATGCCCAGCCAATTTTAACAGTTGTGATTTCATTATTCTTATTACACCAGAAAAATCATACAGTATCTGGAGTTCTTCATTATGCAGTCTCCTCCATTCTTCGGTCATCTCGTCCCATTTCGATATCTATATCTTTCTTAAAACATTATTTTCAAACACTTCTAATTTATGTTCATTTGCCACAGTCGTACTCCAAATTTCAAAACCAGAGAGTATTTTTGGCAAAATCGCCGTTCTGGATATTTTCGATTTCAACTTCCTAGCGATTTTAAGTCCTTCTGCACTGAATCAAAACATGCGTTGCCCAATGTTAAGTGGCTTTTTATTCCTTCCCTAACATTGCTTTTCTTGTCACGTGTGCTCCTAAGTACATTCTCTATGATCTCATTCTTAATAGTTATGTTTCTTTTTCTTTCCTCCTCTGTGTTTCGACTTGTTATCATGTATTTTCTTTTCTCTACGTTCACTTGTAGACTTTTCTCATCGCAAGTATCTACCAAGACATCGGTGTTATTGTGTACTGTACCTACATCGTTCCCCATTCTACATCATCAGCGTGTACGAAGCGTTCGTTCGAGACATTTAATGTTAGCCCTTTTTTGCCCTCATTTGCTTTTAGAATCACATATTATAAATCAAAGTTAAAGGGTAGAGATGATTATGCATCATCTTGTTTCAATCCGCTGAGAATGGATGCGAATCCAGTGAAGAACATGTGCCACCAGAATGCCACCTCACAAGTTACTGTACTTCAAAATTAAACTTCGTAAGTAGGGTCTCTTTGAACCGAAGGCTCTCCCTCATTGCGGGCCCGTTAAGCACGTCAGTGGATCATTGGGTGGCCTTTAGTAAATATCTCATGACTCTAAGCACAACTTGATCAGTGCTTATTCTAATTTTGTTGTTATATAGAGTTATGTATTTTTATATTTACGATATTTTCAATGAAATATCATTTCCGATTTTTTATCTATCTTAATACATTTTAAAATAAGTCCTTTGCCATGCTACAATGCTAAGCCACTACAATAGTTTAAAACGAGCGTTTAACGATCTTTGTTTATTATTTTCCGAACTTACATCCGTTTTCGAGATCTGTCTCTTTTAATAATGATGATCAGTGTTCGATTTGTTATTGCGAGGGGGGGGGGGTCTTAAAACTAGTAGTTGCTGATACGTTTTCCCTACAAGCTGTTTCGGTAGAAATACAAAGATTTTATCCATGGTTGGGGGGATTTTCAGAATAAAATCCTCACGTATTAGGGAAAATCCCCGGCATCCCCTTCCCCGGCAAATCGATACTCTGATCAGAAGCAAGAGTAAAGGTTTATTTTCTATTCGAAAATGTTTCTTCAACATATACGAGGGTATGTCAATATATAAGTAGCAAAATGGAATAGAAATACAAGTTGAAATAGTTACCTGATGAAATTTGGTTTATTTTTCAAAGTAATCTCCATGAATATTTAGGTCCTTATCCCAGCGTTTCACGAGTCTCTCAAAGCCAGCAGCGAAGATGTTTTTTTGCTGGTATCGTAGCCAGCTGGTAACCTTCCGTTGAACCTCCTCCAAATCCCGGAACCAGTGACCACCCAGGCAATTCTTCACTCGGTCGAAGAGGTGAAAGTCAGATGGTGCCAAGTCAGGACTGTAGGGCGGAAGTTCCAGGCATTCCCAGCCTAGGGACCGTATGTGAATCACCGTGGGATTCGCAGTGTGTGGACAAGCGTTGTCATCTCTCCACCTGGATGTTTCCTGCAAATGGCTGACCGTAACTTCGTCAGGGTTCTGCAATACGTGGCTGCAGTGACAGTATGACTCAGGAGCAGACTGCTATCTTGCCCACTTGGCACTCGAATGACTCAACGCCTCACGAGAGCATAACTACTAGCGCCGTATACGATACACGGTGGTGCTGCCACCTACACCAACAC
>JAGDQP010049938.1:0-14371 GCA_022664845.1 Lepisma saccharinum | reverse complement strand
ACTGAAGACCCTGTCAAAGCAAAACAACACGGTAGAAGCCTTATTTTGTTCATCCAGCACTCAGTACGTTTTGTAATCAGTAGTCTTTTCTAATTTTCTACTGAAAAAAAAAAATGAATCTCCTTTTGTAATTGTCACCTCATCTGTATAAGTATCGTTATTATCCAGTTTTTTTTTTTTTTTTTTTTTGAGCGGCGGCCGGAAAAGGCACTAATTTTGTTTACCAGGAACAACCAGTTGCTCCCGTTACTTGTAGACGAGTCTGTCTTTATAATTATATTCATTTGGTAAAATTAGATGCACATATATGTATGATTGTTGTGTATAGCTGTGGAAGGTGGCCTCTTCTCTTCTCTTTTGAGATCTATTGTATAGGCGACCTTGGTTTAGGAATTTTTCTTTATTTTTGTCTTGTGCTCTATGGTGCTGGTTAGATACTGGTAGGTGACACGGTCCAAGCATGAATAACACGCTAGGAGAGGATTTCTCTGTAATTGATCTGTCTGTGATATCATCATGGTAAGTGCCTTTCTTGTCTTTTACGGGTGAAGATTAGCTACTCAGCATAAACTTTGATAAATTTTATTTTTTTTAGCCCATATATCTTCGCCCCGTTCCGTGCATTGTTTAAAATCCATAAACATATACATGCCTCGAGCGGGTTTTGAACTCCGCAACCTCGTAGACAGTGGCCTAGCGCTTTAGTCCACGCACTTATCGAAAACAGCTCTATTATTTGCGCAAGTACTCGTTTTGAATATAGAATTTCGTTTATGGTCTTTGGCTCAGATCGGGAGGATAGGAGCAGGTCAGAACCTGGTTCTAAGGCACCAAGTACCAACACGATATTAGCGTTTTATGAGTGATGAAAAACTCTGGATTGGACCACCATGTGGACCACTTCGGTTGGAGTCCAGGGGGGATTCTGCCAGCCCCCACCCCCAATAGGAGGGGTTGTCATCCCTCCAAGAAGTCGAGCACACACCCTCTAACTTAATTTCTTTACAGTTAAAAATCGATAGAAACAGTGAAAAACTCTTACTTTCTACCCCAAACATGGCTTTACACCCCACCCCACCCTTCCAAAGGGAAAATCCTGTCAGAATCCCAGATGTTCCAAATAATACTCCACCAATGAACTACGGCAGCTCGGTAACTGAAGTGCTTGCTTACTTCAGCATGTCTATTTGTACTATTTTTCAGACTTTTCTTTAACTTATGATGGTTCAACCGTGTCCTCAAACCTTGCAGTCTAAATTTAACTCATTTACCGACGTCATATAATGATGAAATTTTCCACAGCGATGTAAGTCGGGTGACAATACAATATTCCATTGTTACTTTCATATATTTCTACATATTTTAAAAGCATATTTTAATATTTTTTTATAATATGGACTTCTTTATCCTAAAATAAATACTAGCCCGCAACGTTGCGTTTGAGTGGTTGCAGAACATTTAAGATTTAGGTGACAAAACGTCAACTTACTTACAATATGTAGGGGTAAGGAAAAAGTATCCGAACAACAAAATACCCCCCCCCCCAAAAAAAAAGAAAAATAATAATAAAACTTTTAAAAAACATGCTTTTCTTAAAAAAAAATCAATTCTCACCAAAAAGTAAAAAAAAAAGTTTAATTTTCAAGAAAATTACTTTTAAAACAATTCTATACATGACTTAAAAGAAAAGCATGGGGCGCGCACTCATATACAATTACTTTATAAATTCTAGAATTGGCGCACCACATGCTTTTCTTTTTAGTCATGTTTAAACAGATTTTTTTTTAGAAGTAATTTTCTTGAAAACATTTGTTTTTATTTTTTGGTACGAATTGTTTTATTTTTTTTAACAAAAAAAACAACATTCTTCAATTTTTTATTATAAGTTTTATTATTGTTTTAAGTTTCTCTCAAAAGCACGCTCTGTTCACCGTAATATACAGGTAGCAATTTGCCCTAAGATGTAACAAAAATATAAATAAAACATACTAAATAAGAAAAAAATAATGTATGTATTTGATACGAATGTTCAGTAAAATCTATACAAAATATTATTCCATTTGGGTGCTGATGAGTCGTTAAGACAAGGGTGAGGAAGGGCTACTATCTACAATCTATGTATATAAAAATGTATGTGTGTGCGTGTATGTATGTTCCAGCATAACTCTGGAGCAATTTCAACTAAACTTCGTACACATACCACTTACAACCTATAAAGAAATACTGTTGGGTAAGATACCCAGCCCTAGGGGGAAGGGAGTGACATGTAAAATCAGTAAATAGATCACAATTGTTATATATCCTTACAGGCTGAGCAACCCACACCACAATGTAGTTTGCCGGGTTGACTACCTCCAGGCAGGAAAATTTGGCATGACTATCAATTCGGCAACGGTTGTTAGTTTTTCGATTCGGCACCCCGCAGAGGGTGTGGGTAAAGGGAGCGAAAAACCTCTAGACCGACTTCAACATACATACATGTCAGTCCAGAGGTTAATATGGATGTATGTATGTTCTAGCATAACTCTGGAACACCTGGAACAATTTCAACCAAACTTGGTACATATATCAATTAAATATGGAAAACAATACTGTGGCGGTAAGACACCCCTAGGGTGGGCGTAGAAACGGGTGACATGTAAAAATAATCGAAAACAGTCGGTATTAGTGTCGAGTCCATATTTTTCAGGAATAGTGACACTTCCGATGCCATTTAAGTCCAAGTTCAGCCCCCATCGGCATAGGGGTGATAAGGAGTGGAAAATAAAATGTCCACTACAAAATGGCATAGATAGAATTCATTCCTTTTTCTCTCTAATAAAAGATAGGGATAAATAAATCCCCGGGCAACGCCGGTAAATCAGCTAGTTTATAGCTAAAAATAATAGTTTTATCTGTTTTTATATACAAAATGTTCAGCAAGTTCTCAAAACTAACACCAGGTGGCTCTAGTATTTTCTAGCATCCTGCTCCCTCTCTGGTGACGAAAATTAAAATTGGGGATCGCTTTTTCATGCAAGGAGAAAATAACTTTTAATTATTTAATAACAACAAGGCATCGATAATGTTGCTTACAATCTTTTAAAAAACAGAAAATTAAAGTTATTTTTTTTTTTTAAAGTACGGTACAGTATGAGAGATGTCGTAGTTACTAATGAAAAATATGAACATATCTCGTCAGATTAAGGCAGTGAGTGCTTTTTAGGTCAACTTCACATAATGTTCCACTCTCTTTCAGCTTTATAGTTTATATTACATTCATTCCTGAATCAAGTAGATGAAATATGTATTTATTCTGAAGTCTAAGCTTATCGTAATTTCAACTAGACAACACTGTCTACACGTGGGCACGTAAGAATCTTCAGTGATTGGGACTAGCCTGGTTGGACTGAGGAAATGCCTGGGATACTTCAGGTCTACGATGCAGTGACATATTTTGGGGATACGTCCGGAGCATCCGGAATTCGGATGTGCAAAATTGGTATAAATAATTTCAAGGGTAACATTTAATACTCAGTCGCTTTCCCCCCTCCCCCACAGATCCCCGTGGACCCCTCCAGTACCAACTTCTTGATACGTGCTTGTCTAGATGTCTCTTATCAAATCGTCAAATTGTTGCTTCACACACTCACACATAGAAGGAAATAGATGAGGACAGGAATTCTGCCACTAGTTTCATTTTTTTCGGGGCGAGGAGTGAGTAAGTAGCATTTTGCAGTTTCTATAGCTTTTTCACAGTATTTTTTTTATTTGGGAGTATGTTCGACGATTTGGAGGGGAAACCACCTACTGCGAGTCTGGCAGAATCCCTGGAGGAGGTGGACGCATTTTTTCTTGGTTTTATACATTCTTTTTAAAATTATCGAACTTGAAGTATTGTCTACATGTTGGCAATACTGAAATATGGTTCTCGAGAACTCATTCTTAAAAAGAAACAAAAAGAAATCATAAGAGAAAAGCTAGCCAAAGGATTTAGCAGACGAAAAACAGGCATAGATGTGTGAAAACTATGACTAATATATCATACGTTGAAAACAATTTGTTCAAGACACCATTTATTATTTAGTCTTGCGTAGATGGTCCAGTCAGACAGAGAGGTGTTAGCCAACAGTTTCTGTCTTGAAATGAATCTGTATGTGTGTGCGTAAAGAAAAGAAATAAATAAAAAACAAACGAAAAAAAGAAAAAAAAACAGCAGAGAGACGAAACTGTTTGCGTACATATATATATAGAGCGCCGATGACGCAAGCAGACCTGACAGGCGCTTCAATCAGGACAGACAAGAGAAGTGGAAAATTGAAATGCAGGAAGCAGTTTAAAAACAACAAAACTCAATGATGATGATGATGATGATGTAGAAAGAAGAAGAAGAAGAGGAGGAAGATAAAGGACGACAACGGCCTATGAAGAATAGAGGTATAATACTTATGAAATCACAGAAGCTTTTGAAGAAGGACAAAACCCATGCGCCCACTCTCATACATGGCTTATATACTCTTCGCAGATTTTTTTTTCTTTTCTTTGAAAGAAAGAGTTTGAGACTGTTTCTCCGATATACCAAGTCTTCTGGTCCCTGCCTGGGTCTCTATTTATACAGAACGAGGCCTCTGTTCTCTGTAAGATAAATTATGACAGGAGAGTTTTGAAGTCTTCCAGTTCCAACGATTGTTGCAGGAAGCGTAATAAAAAAAAGGCGTACGAGAACATCTTAAGTCTTGGTTTCTATGGACTTTTGAGATTAGACATGTTTTCTTATTGCTATATTATCTGTACAGATTAATTTAAATATATTTTGAAAGTATACTAAAGTACTACGATTCAATAATTGTTCTATGTCGAGTTCAAAAACCAAAGGTTTCAAGTGACATCATGACGAATAAAGTTTGGGTAAACTTTTATCTATAACCAGAAATATATGTGACAGAAAACTGTCATATTTTGTACATGGACACGCTAAGGTACAAGGTTTATGTGTACAAAATATGACAGTTTTCTATCACATATATCTCGGGTTATATACAAAAGATTACCTCCATTATTTGTAAAATCAGCAGTGTCACTTGTATCTGTTTGCTTCTGGAGTCGACATGAAGTTTATATTTAATAGCTGCTAACCATTAGCTGTGTCTCAGAGAAGTAAAATTCGGCCTTAAAAGAGCATTAAAGTAAACGGTAAAAATAGAAGCCGATTTTTGTTTCAACATCTTAATACTTTTTTTTTTTCAGTAATATTTTTCATGACCCTGTGTAATTTAATTGTACCGGTACACATAACGTGAAATAAGCCATAATCTTGAATCTCATCTACAGGTAAACAAACAAACAAACAAAAAAAAAAAAAAACAGCAACGTCGTGGCTATCTTCGAATTTTAACAGTTAACCGTAAACACCTTTCTCGATATATCATCTACAAATAAGCAAGATTTTTTTTTCTTCTTCGGGAGGAAGTTGCACGCTAGCAGGGACGGGTCTACAAGGAGACTGATGCCCAAAATCTCACTTTGCAGCCCTACAGTTTTACCAGTACTCTTTATATCGATATCTTTTTCCGTTCCGGTTATTCTGATGTAGTTTTCCTGGGTCACACCACGCAAATTCTGAGATGGTACCTTGTGTAAGGTGACTATATTATTTTTCCAGTGATTCCGAGAAGAATCAGGATAATTCAACTTCTTCCTTGTTGCCATCCAGTAAATTTGGCTACCTTTTCTTTTCCTCAAACCACTACATAAAAGATTATATTCTTCGTACTTTTTATTTATACTCCCTGAATTGGGAGTTTAGAAGTGACAAGCGGTTAAGTCAATCAGAAAATTTCTAATGTGATTTTAGAAAAGAGAAATAACAAAACAAAACAAAAAAGATACATTTCAAGGAGTTAGTGAAAAAGTAGAGAACACAAACTTATGGCCCCTGAAAAGAGCACATCTGGTACCCTATCCGTAGACAGAAATGCTTTTTTTCTTCCCTCTCTCTCAAATTAAACATTAAAATTTTTCAAATGATATTTATTCTTCAAACCGGAGGGAAAAAAGAAAACAGGTATAAATGCCTTAATCCGGGAAAATTGCTCGGAAACCAGCTCACCCTAACCTTGAGTAAATCTAGGGTAAATCTTGAGTAAACCATTTCTTCAAAAAAAAATTCTTCCCCTTTGTTGTTAAATATATCGATTGTAAAAGTAGCAGAATTTAGTTGGTATCTGGAAATTATTAAAATAAATAAATAAGAGAAACTACTCATCCAGTAATGACATTGGATATAAGGAACAAATAAACAAACAAATATTGAACAAACTTATTAGGAGACCTAATATCTTCTTATACGTTGTCTAAAGACCCCTAGTTTGTGAAATTTGAGATTTCCTCGGGCTGGAACCATTACTGACTGAGGATAATCGGCAAACCAACAAGAGTTCTCAATGTGTTCATTTCATGTAGTGAACAAGAATTTATATAGAATAGGTAGCGACCGTTGTTCTATTTCTGGCTAGGTAACAATTTGTTACTTCGTAAACAGTGGCAACGATACAAATTCGGTACTATTTGCCAGAATCTCATCAATTAAGAAACTCATTAACTTTTCTGCAAACAGTAATAACTTTCTTCTGAAGTGCAACATGAACATTTTAACATCTGAGCATCATTTCTTATTGTGTACATATGAAAGTGTACTTTTCTTATTTTGGTGTAAAATATGCTTATTTGTCAGGAGTTGGTCTTATTGTTTTATGTGAAGAGAGTACAGTGCATTATTTCTTGTGGCTGCATTGTTGACTTTTCTGTAATTTGCCTGCATGACGTAGACGTAGTAACTTGTATCTAATGATCATCCGAAAGTAGTGTCACTGCTAAATAAACCTGAGAGATAACAAATGTAGTAAATAAAACATAATTATAGCTTTGTTTACGTCCGTTTGACTCTATGGTCTGGAGTTATTTTCTTTCGTTGGTATGTATTGTACAGTAGGTGCCGCTGTTATTGCTTTCGTTGACTACTTGACCAGTGGCAGGCAGTGATTTTCCTTTGTCTGCTTATTCACATTAGACCAGTGATGCCTAACCATACGGCCCGTGGGCCACATAATGTTGTAATTGTTGCTAATAATAACATAAATCACATTGACAGCCATCACGTCGCTTGGAAGGAAATAAGTAATTGTTTCTTACAGGAATATGTGTGAAAGGTTTTCTTACTTTTGCGATATAAGCATTTAAAAGCTGCAGTGAAACGATGCGTACGATTTGTATGCTGTTTATGTCAGAGGATGCTGTGGCCTGCGAGGATCGTAATACATTTTAATGTGGCCCATGGGCAAAATAAGGTTAGGCATCACTGGCACTTATAGACGTTTGCATCAAGTTTGCACATGACCTGATTATAGCTTACTATGTCAAAGTTTCTTTTTCCTACTGTAAGTAAACGTCGTGCAAACTTTGAGGTGCAACTGCAAACATGATGCTTGTTAATTTGATGCAGAGGTGCTGTAAACACACTAACCGTGTGCTAGGAGAAACTTGCTGCACGTTTGAAAAGTGTCAACACTTTTGATTTAAGTTTGTTCCAAGCTTGCAAATTGTCCTGTCAAACTGTTTGCAAACTTACATACTTATTACTTAACGCGTGGAACTGTTTGCGAGCCTATTGTAAGTGTCCAATGATATTACGAATAGGATTTTTTTTTTCTAAATCACAAATTAGTCTCTATTATCGGTCACTGACTGACTGATCATCAAAATTCACAGACCAAACTACTGGAGCTGGAAATACTGGAGCTGATAAATTTGGTATGAAGGTGTATGACCAAGAGTAGGTAAATGAAAAATCCGACATTTTGAAAATGTCGCCATCTTGGATAGTCCCGTATACGGAAAGTACGACTTGAAAATCTAAAAATATCTAATCTCGTAGTACCGTTTTTTGTGAGAGGATAATAATACCGTTTTTAATATGAACATGAACAAAAAAGACGAACACCAAATGTGAAAATGTTATCCAAAGTTGATAATGATACATCTTCAAGTTGATAACTAAATGGCCTGAAAATGTTACTAAAGGCTGATTAGGACGCGTCCTGAAAATGTTTTCTCTGTTGATATCGAAACGTTCTGCATGCTATAACTATCAAAAGGAAGAAAACAAATATAATATGAACGTTGAAGTTACTATTCGGAAGTTTTTATTTTCTGCTGCGTGGATGAGAGTGAGGGGAATTTTCGTCCAGGGCGAAAAACACTGAGATATAAACTAAGACCCACCCACCCCTCGCATTGGCGTAACTAGAACATTTTTCTAGGGAGGGGGTCCTCGTAATGAGAAAGTTGGAAGTCCGCGATGTGAGGTCTTCACTTGTCAGTAATTTGATATTTCGTACTTCTTTACCATTTTCTTGTACAGCGAAAAGGGATATTATCCTGATTAAATTGTTATTTATCTTATATTTCATCAGCTATCCTTCACTTAGTTTCTTCCCCTGCGTGCCTCAACTTCAGAATAAATTGTAAAATTTCCGCATCTATTGATGAAAAATCATTGTTAAATTAACGTATAAACATGATGTACGTCTGTTCATGACATATTTAATTCTGTCTCTAATCAAATTCTTGATGTCCTCCATTTTTATCTAGTTCTCTCGTCTGAATTTCACTTGAGCCAACAGCCGCCGTTAATAAAGTTTTGGCGATGTATCACTTTGGGTAGGATGAATAAAAAGCAGCGAGCCTTTGCTTTAAAAAAATGAAGTAAGTGCTTCATAGTGAATGAATACAACGTAAAGCAAAAGCTCGTGCTCTACTGGACGTAAAGTTTTTTTGGTTTGGTTACTTCTGGCCACAGTATCTATGTAGATCCTTTCTACTTACTAACCTAACCCTCACAATATTTATCATAACAGCAAGAATTTATTCGTAAATAGGTTTGTTCTTATGCCAGCCTTTGTCCTCTCTTTACAACAACGACTAAGAACTTGAATTTATATATGCCCTTTACCCATCCATGGCTAAGCCAGGGGGAAGGGTTAGTCGCAAATGTTACTAACATGTTTAAATGTTATCTTTAAAATTTGTTAGAAACATAGGCACATTTTTTTTTTAAGATACATGTTACTACTAATGTTAGCTCCGGTGAAAATTCACCTTTTTTTGAGCAAATGAAGAAAGACGAGGAGGGGCTTTAATGTCTAAACTAAAAATGCATATTTTTTTTTTTTCAATTGCATGGCGGATCCAGGCTATCACAGAGGTATACCTGAAAAGTGTGGATCACATGAGAGCGCGATGAGTAAAATGGTAAAGCATGTTTCGGAGCAAATCAGTGGGTGAAATTTCCATAATCTACCCAAGAAACAGAACAAGCAAAAGCTGAATAGCGCATGTTGTATAGTCTTGCTTGCTGCATTGGTGTTTGAATTATACATATATAGAGACGCAGAAAATTTTTACTCTGCAATGACGAGTAGGATCTATATAAATAAAAAAGGATTTCCAAGCATAAATATTCAAGAAATATTTACAAGTGTTGACGCTAGCTGGCCTGTATCTGTCCAGAATAACTGAATATGGGAGAATATCACTTCGGGACAAAATACGTAATTTTCGTAATTGTGGAAACCTATTTATAGGTGATGAACGATATTTGATTGAGCTTCTGGCTCCTGGTCCTTGATGCAACATAAAATAACCACAAGATGTGCAAATGAGTTCTGAAAAGGAAACGGCAACCAAAATTGAAACATTTGCTTCTGTTACTGGAAACAAATGCACGAAGGAAAGGTTAATACCAATTGAAGCACATGCTTTCCCTTCGACCTCTTGCTTCTGAGCAAACTCTTTTCCTCCATGCTCATACTTCGAAACATTTACTTCTGTTTTGTTCATCCCACCATTTGTGCTGTGGTACTTCTTGCAGTAACATTGTTGTTAATTTTCGCACCGGGACGAGAATTTAAAAAAAAAAATGATCTTATATCCTTAAACTTGCTCATCCCGCCCCCCTCACCGAAGAATAAACCGAAAGATTCAAAATATTGGTACTACTTGCTTATTTCCTGTGAAACTCATTCAGCTTTGTTTGACATAGACTTTTTTTTTCTCTAAAATGTTCTTCCCTCTTCCTTCTTTGATTACACCGTTGCCACAGGTGTACTTCAATTAAGTCCTTCGCCATCTTTAGTTACAGTGCAAAATTGCATTTACAGGTAACACTTCTAAATGAATGAAAACATTAAAGGACAATCAATCGTCTCACGCCAGATCTGGGAACTGTGTATTGTAATAATTTTTATTTATCCCTATTATTTATAATTTAAAAAAAAAATGTCTGTGGACTGCATCCAGCTTTCTAGGAGGACCACAAGTCATCTGGATGGGGCCTGGCTCCCCCTCGCCCCCTCTAGTTACGCCAATACCCCCTCGATATTTTCAAAGACCCCCCTAAGCTATTCTGTTCCAGTTTGTCGTTTAGCTTCTTTTAATTTCTTTAATATATTATATAACCGAAAAAAAAATAATGTAAAAATCGCTAATTGTGTGCATTATGTTGAAGCTTGGTCTTTCCTGCTGCAATCTTGATGGTGCTGTAGGTTCTCTCGTGTGTCGGTGTGTGTTTGCAATATGTGGATGTGCTACTGCTAAATTCTGTCAGAGACTGTGTGTGCTGTGTGCGGTGTGAGACGCATTGCTATTTTTCCGCCGCGGCGAGGAGAAGAGGAGAAAAAAAAAACTGGGGAAATGAATCGCCTGGTGCATAAAATCCGCAAGGTTGCCAAGCTGCTGGAGGTCGTCGGAATGAAGCGAAATGGGTGTGGAGTTATTACACCCAGAAAAGAAGCATTTATATGTAGATAAATAATAATAATAAAATAGTTACACGTTCCTTATACTATCTTTAATGTGCTTCCATAAGGGAATATGAAAAATGTGTTATGAGGGTCCAAAGAGTACAATAAAAATAATTTTTTGCTTTTTAAGAAAAAAAATGAAAACGCTACTTGAGATACTAAAAGTAATAAATTATTAAAATCAAACGGAATAGACTAATTTATTAATATTTTAAGTTGATGTAGGAATCATTACAATAATTATAATTAGTAAGCATTATTTTTCAATTTATTAACCAAATAATAATAATAAAAAAATACTTGAATTTTTTTGTAAACTTAGAAAATATTAGAATTACAAGTAGTTCATGTAATGTTACGATGATTGAGAAACATAAAATAAAACGCCAACCGTGGTAGTCGTATGGGCGCTGGGTCGCCATTCATGAGGTCGCGGGTTCGAATCCCGCCTGGGGCTTGGATGTTCGTGGATTTAAAACTGTGTTTCTTTCATATCATTGTAACTGGCTAAAGTCGTTAGTTACTTAGAGGACCCATAAAAACTAAAGTTTACAGTGTGTTCTTTTTTTTACAAATATAAAACATTATTTATTATATGTTGATTTCTTTAAATATAATAAATAATGCGTTATGTGAATCCTTGTAAGATTATGATAAAGCTTGGAATTCTTTAATGATTTGTTAGTTGACGAAAGTTTTCAAGGAAAACCCGAAACGTTCGTTAATTATCTTTGATTATTAAACCGGAAAATGGATGCTAATTATAATTCTTAGCTTAATTCGTAGAGCGTTGGTTACTTATTTGGAAGGGGTTTTGGGTTCGCTCCCAATGTCTGTCCATCCTGACAATGATTTCTTTCTGGTTGCTCTAGGTCGCACTAGACAAATGAATGTTGGGTGGAATCTTGAATAAAGCCAAAGCCGTTTTCTTTTTAATTCCTTCCCTGTTTTGGTAATATCCTATGAAATTGACCTCTGACAGTGAGCTATATTATAAGTTCGTTAAACAGTCCTTGCATATAACAATAAACAACGTATTATAAAAACTTGGCGCAGCACTTGATATGGAATAGATCGTTTAAAAGTCATTCATAGGTCCCGTATTCAAACTCAGGCAGTTGGGCAGTCTAACAAACAGAGAATTGAGAAATATGAACAGTATTTTTAATGATCCATAAAACTAAGTTCACCCCATTCACCCCCCCCCCCACAAAATAAAAAGCAATACATTTTTGATTGATTATCTCAAATAAGAACCAAAAAATTAAATCAATCTGTAATATTTTCAAACATTTAAAAGTAAAGAATGGTAGAATTCCATTACTGTACAGCAAATATCTCACTAAAACCGTCGACAAAGACCACTTCTGAAGCGTATTAAGGATTATCCATGCTTTTCAACTCAAGAATAAAAAAAAAAATTCATGAGAGATCTGGATATTATACTGAAACTAATGTTGTGGAACGGTGAGTTGTTTAGTTGGGAGAATAGATTTGCTGCATTAAGCAAAAAATACGAAAGAAAAGTACTCTCTCTCTCTCTCTCTCTCTCTCACACACACACACACACACACACACACACACACACACACACACTCACTCACGCGCGCAGAAATGGTACACCATTTTCTCTTTCCAAGAAAGAAAAAATAGTACCAGAGATTTCCAAAAGATGGCATGTAAGTGCTATAGCTCTGTCATGTAAATAGGTACCGTAACAGACATTTTTACCAAAAAGAAAAAAGTTCAGAAAAGAAGATCCAAAATACAAATATTGCAAGTGAGGTAAAAAAAAAAAAAATGGAAACTTTTTGTTGTTGTCAAAATAAAACATTTGATAGAGAACGAACCTGCAGTGTCATTCCTTATTTATGTTTTTGCTAAAGAAATGTCGTAGGTTTTATGCATATGACATCATATTCATAGGTTTATGCAGATCATATCATATTCATATAATGTCTTTCAGTTGGGTCATCTGCACTTGTATATTTTTTTTTTATAAGAAAAGGCTATATTCCCGGAGATGGCACTCATTTTAGTGGCTTTCTTGTGCTTGAGGATGAAGAAAAAACATAGCAGAAGAAGAAGAAGAGAACGGTAAAGAATTGAAGAAAAATGAGGTACAATTTTTTTGTTAGCGTGACCACTACGTCCACGAGAGCAAGATGAAATGATGTCTGTATTCTTTCGCAGCTGGGATTGATCTCTCCGCAAATGACCTGTGGACTCAAGCCATTTTCATATAAAAATGACTCCTGGTCTAATGTTCCGTGATAGCAGGGAGAAGTGCTATATGAATACAAAGAAGTTAATGAAGCAGCAACAAAACACAGTTACATATATAGTCACACACATAAACACACACACACACACATACAAAAAAAACGAGAGAAAATGTAGCGTATTCGGGAAAGGCAAAGTACTGCGGTATTTCGTATAAATATGTTTAATTTTGTGTTTGATTTACTGTTATGTTTATCGAAATACTAAAATTGCTACTTTATTATTATTATTTTTAAGTGAATGTCTTTTTGTATCTGTCACTGCTTCTGAGTGCTCGAGTGTTCCAAAGTTTGAAGTGAAATCAGTTCTGGTGGAATTCAGAAGTTTTGTCATTGCGGAATGTCGGAATTTGAACTTCCCGAAATTTCGTTAAAAAAAAAAAAAAATACAAGTCACGCTTAGTAAGAAAACAAATAAGTCATAGACAATATTTTTCTGTAATCCGATTGGTCAAAACAGTAAACATGTGCATTTCTTGCAGTTTCGGATGTTTCCAAGTGTTTCGTGAGGGAAGCGGGGGTGGGGTTTTAATGGACCGGGGACGTTTTCGATATTTTCTCGCTAAATTAATTTTTAAATATAAATTTATTAAATTTTTCCATGGAATTTAACACCGATATCCCCCAAAATAGATAGTTTTGTAGATAAATTTGATTGATCTGGAAACAGCTCAAATCTTTTTCTCAGATAAATTGTTGAAATAATGCTGTATTAAGGTATTTTCCCGTAGGGGGCGCGATTTTCCTCTCTGGTTGGTATGAATGGAAAGGGCTTAGCTTGCCTTCAGGTATCTGCCACTTTTAAGAGAAACCTAATGATGATGACTATTTTCTTTATAATTACACTTTTGCCTTATAGGCCTACATTTAGATTGCGACATTGTTTTCTCCTAAAGAGTCCTAACCAACCTTGTAAACGTCCCTAGTGCACCTACTGGCTACTACCGTACTAATGTTTCACATGATGAGACAACGTGTTGCCAGCTCAGAAAGTTCAAGAACCACTACGTTAGACAAATAACACACCATATTATTGAAGAACTTCCGTTTTAAAGTTGTTTTATTTTCCACAGTGTACTGCAAGGTTGATTGATTTAAATCAGATCATTTTTAAAAGAAAGAAAGAAAGAAAAACTAGAAATAAAGTGCAGTATTTTTAATCATTGTGTGGTTTTTATCATATGTAAGCTTGAAATTTACCTTTTGGTCCTTATGTGATGATAGCCTGTTATGATTTAACCTAGAATTTTA